>AWOL01S0039512.1:5441-29257 GCA_000715115.1 Nicotiana otophora | reverse complement strand
GATAGAGCTTGACGAGGAGGTTCCAGCCCAAATTGTTCCTACCAGACCAGCTCAGGTTCCGGAGGGGTTCATTGCCATCCCAGTACTTCAGGACGCTTTGGTCCGTTTGGTGGGCCTTATGGAGAGTGTAGCCAGACTAGAGCATTTCCCATGGCACCAGCAGTCTCTCAGGTTGGAGGAGGAGCCCAAACTCCTACCACTCCCACTTCGGAGCAGATAGCTCCCTAGTATCAGGCTTCAGCAGCTCAGCTAGTCGGCTTACNGAGGGCAAGGTCGTGCTAGAGGCCGAGGCAGGGGCAGGGCTCAGCTTAGAGCCCGAGCCGCAGGCCCAACAGTGAAGCCCATGATAGAGCTTGACGAGGAGGTTCCAGCCCAAATTGTTCCTACCAGACCAGCTCAGGTTCCGGAGGGGTTCATTGCCATCCCAGTACTTCAGGACGCTTTGGTCCGTTTGGTGGGCCTTATGGAGAGTGTAGCCAGACTAGAGCATTTCCCATGGCACCAGCAGTCTCTCAGGTTGGAGGAGGAGCCCAAACTCCTACCACTCCCACTTCGGAGCAGATAGCTCCCTAGTATCAGGCTTCAGCAGCTCAGCTAGTCGGCTTACTTCAGTCGGTTATTGCGGCACAGGTCGGAGATGGGCCAGCTATGTCTTCTGAGGCTTTATGGAGATTGGACAGGTTTATCAAGCTCTTTCCTGTTCACTTCAGCGGTGCTCCTTCAGAGGATCCCCAGGAGTATCTTGACAATTGTCACGAGGTTCTACGAAACATGGGTATAGTGGAGACCAATGGGGTCGATTTTGCTGCATTTCAGAAATGATAGGGAGATTACTTGTTGACCAGACCAGCTGTGTCGCCTGCTCTTACTTGGGACCAGTTCTCTTAGGTCTTCATAGAAAAGTTTCTGCCTATCACATTGAGAGAGGAGCTTCACTGTCAGTTTGAGCGTCTTCAGCATGGCAGTATGACCGTTACTCAGTATGAAACCCATTTTGTGGATTTGGCCCGTCATGCTATTCTTCTGCTTCCCACCGAGAGAGAGAGAGGGTGATAAGGTTTATTGACGGACTTGCTAAGCCTATCAGATTGCAGATGGCTAAGGAGACTGCGAGTGAGATTTTTTTTCAGGCAGCTACTAATGTCGCTAGACAAGTCGAAATGGTTCTTACTCAGGGAGATCAGGGGTCTGACAAGAGACCTCGTCATTCCAGTGAGTCCAGCGGTGCCTCATCTAGAGGCAGGAGTACTTTTGGTAGAGGCCATCTTCCCAAGCCATTTCATTCGGCGCTCCAGGCATCCCACGGTGCCTCAGGTGGTCGTGGCCCTCAGATGCATTATTCCGACCAGCTAGCACACAGTGCACCACCAACTCCTATTAGTGCAACTCCAATCCAAAGTTATCAGGGTGGTTATTTAGGTCAAAAGGGTAAGTTTTAGGGTCAGCAATCATAGCAACCGAGGTTATGTTATACTTGTGGTGATCTGAGGCACATTGCTAGATTTTTCCCTCGGGTAACGGGCATCTCACAGTATCAGGGTTCTCGTGCCATGGTTCCAGCACCAGTTGCTGCACCACCTGCTCAGCCAGCTAGAGACAAGGGTCAGGCAGCCAGAGGTAGAGGCCAGACTATTAGAGGTGGAGGTCAGGCCGTTAGAGGTGGAGACCAGCCAGTTAGACACCGTCCCAGGGATGTAGTTCAGGGTGGTGGGGCCCAGCCAGGCCTGAGGCTGAGTCATCTGACAATGTTATGTAGAGACGCTTCAGTTCTATTTGATCCGGGATCTACTAACTCCTATGTGTTATCCTATTTTGCTTCCTATTTGGTTGTGCCCCGTGATTCTTTGAGTGCTCCTGCGTATGTGTCCACACCAGTGGGGGATGCTATTGTTGTAGATTGTATTTATCGTTTGTGTGTGGTCACCTTTGGGAGTCTTGAGACTCGTGTTGATCTTCTACTACTCGATATGGTTGATTTTGATGTCATACTGGGTATGAATTGGCTGTCACCTTATCATGCTATATTAGATTGTCACACAAAAATAGTGAACTTAGCCTTGCAGGGATTGCCTCAATTAGAGTGGAGAGGGAATCTTCACCATTCTGCCAACAGGGTTATCTCTTATGTGAAGGCTCGGCATATGGTCAAGAAGGGGTGTCTAGCTTATTTAGCTTATGTCCGCGATTCTAGTATGGAGGTTCCTTCTGTGGATTCGGTGCCGGTTGTTCGTGAGTTTCCAGAGGTATTTCCTGCAGACCTGCCGGGGATGCCACCCGACAGGGATAGTGATTTCTGCATTGATTTGGCTCCGGGCACTCAGCATATTTCCATTCCGCCAAACCGCATGGCCCCGCCAAAGTTGAAAGAATTGAAGGAGCATTTGCAAGATTTGCTTGATAAGGGCTTTATTAGACCTAGTGTCTTGCCCTGGGGTGCACCTGTGTTATTTGTGAAGAAGAAAGATGGATCGATGAGGATGTGTATAGATTATCGGCAATTGAACAAAGTCACTATCAAAAAAAAGTATCCATTACCGGGGATTAATGATTTATTTGATCAGCTTCAGGGTGCCAAGGTTGTTTCAAAGATTGATTTGAGATCTGGCTACCATCAATTGAGGATTAGGGCATCCGATATTCCTAAGACAGCTTTTCGAACTCGGTATGGGCATTATGAGTTTCTAGTGATGTCATTTGGGCTGACAAATGCCCAGCAGCATTCATGGATTTGATGAACCGGGTGTTCAAACCCTACTTGGATTTCTTTGTGGTTGTGTTTATTGATGATATCTTGATCTACTCCCACAGTCGAGAGGAGCATGAGCAGCACCTTTGGATCACTCTCCAGACACTGAAAGACAACCAGTTATATGCTAAGTTCTCAAAATACGAGTTTTGGTTGAGTTCAATTGCTTTCTTTGGTCTCGTTGTATCAACAGAGAGTATTCAGGTGGATCCTCAGAAGATTGAGGCAGTTCAGAACTGGCCTAGACCCACATCAGCTACAAAGATACATAGTTTCCTGGGTTTGGCGGGCTATTACCATCGATTTGTGGAGGGTTTTTCATCCATAGCAGACCCGTTGTCCAAATTGACCCAAAAGGGTGCCCCGTTCAGGTGGTCAGCCGAGTGTGAAGCGAGCTTTCAGAAGCTGAAGACGGCTTTGACTACGGCACTGGTATTGGTGTTACCCACAGGTTCAGGATCTTATACAATATATTGTGACACATCTCGTATTGGTCTAGGTGCGGTGTTGATGCAGAGTGAAAAGGTTATTGCCTATGCTTCACGACAGCTAAAGGTTCACGAGAAGAATTACCGTGTTCATGATCTAAAGCTGGCAGCCATTGTTCATGCGCTGAAGATTTGGAGGCACTATCTTTATGGCGTACCATGTGAGGTATTCACCGATCACCAGAGCTTGCAGTATTTGTTTAAGCAGAAGGAACTAAATTTGAGGCAGAGGAGGTGGCTGGAGCTATTGAAAGACTATGATATCACCATATTGTATCATCCCAGGAAGGCCAATATGGTAGCTGATGCTTCAAGTAGAAAGTCAGCCAGTATGGACAGCCTTGCTTATATTCCAGTTGGTGAGAGACCACTAGCATTGGATGTTCAGGCCCTGGCCAACTAGTTCGTGAGGTTAGACGTTTCTGAGCCCAGCCGTGTTCTAGCTAGTACAATTGCTCGGTCTTCTTTGTTTGAGTGCATCAGAAATCGGCAAGATGACGATCCTCATTTATTTGTCCTTAGAGACATAGTTCAGCATGGTGGTGCCAAGTAGGTTACTGTTGGAGATGACGGAGTTTTGAGGATGCATGTTAGTATTTGTGTTCCTAATGTGGATGGGCTTCGTGAGTTAATCCTTGAGGAGGCTCACAGTTGTCGGTATTCTATTCACCCAGGCACTGCCAAGATGTACTGACCTGCGGCAGCATTATTGGTGGAGGAGGATGAAGAAAGATATAGTTGCTTACGTGGCTCGGTGCTTGAATTGTCAGCAGGTGAAATATGAGCATCAGAGATCTGGTGGTTTCTTCAACAGATGGAGATTCCTAAGTGGAAGTAGGAGCATATCACTATGGACTTTGTTGTTGGACTCCCATAGACTCAGAGGAAGTTCGACGTCGTATGGGTTATTGTGGATAGGCTGACTATGTAAGCGCACTTCATTCCTGTGGCAGTTACCTATTCCTCGGAGCGGTTAGCAGAGATTTATATTCTGGAGATCGTCCGTCTTCACGGTGTTCCCGTGTCTATCATTTCTGATCGAGGTACGCAGTTTACCTCGCACTTTTGGAGCCTCAGACGGACGGGCAGTCCGAGCGTAGTATTCAGATCTTGGAGGATATGCTCCGCGCTTGTGTCATGGATTTCTGAGGACCGTGGGATCAGTTCTTGCCCCTAGTAGAGTTCGCCTACAATAATAGCTACCAGTTGAGCATTCAGATGGCTCCTTATGAGGCATTATATAGTAGATGATGCAGGTCACCAGTTGGGTAGTTTGAGCCGGGGGAGGCTCGGTTGTTGGGCACAGATTTAGTATAGGAGGTCTTGGACAAGGTCAAGATTATTCAGGATCAACTTCGCACAGCTCAGTCCAAGCAGAAGAGTTATGCCGACCATAGAGTTCGTGATGTTGCATTCATGGTTGGAGAGAGAGTGTTACTTCGGGTATCACCCTTGAAGGGTTATGAGGTTTGAAAAGAAGGGCAAGTTGAGCGCTAGGAAAAGAGGTGGCTTACAGGCTTGCGTTGCCACCTAGTTTAGCAGTTGTTCATCTGGTATTCCATGTGTCCATGCTTCGAAAGTATTACGGCGATCCGTCCAATGTGTTAGATTTTAGCTCTGTCCACTTGCACAAGGATTTGACTTACGAGGAGGAACCGATGGCTATTATAGCCTGGCACGTTCGCCAGTTGAGATCAATGACTTACCTTCAGTTCGAGTGCAGTGGAGAGGTCAGCCTATTGAGGCAACTACTTGGGAGTCCGAGTCCGATATGCGGAGTAGATATCCCCACCTTTTTGCCAGCCCATGTACTTTCTATGTGTGTGGAGAATATGATGACCCAAAAGGTCATCTTATGTTTTAGAACTCGAATTTGTGCTCTTAAGCCTTAAAAATCTCATTTTTACCCTCCTCGATTTGCGTGCGCAGTTTGGGCAGGTTTCCAGAAAGCTTTTATGTTGAAAACTAATGAAAATAAGAACTTTTGCCTTAAAAGTTGATTTTAGTTGACTTCGGTCAATATGTTTTGGTAAACGGTCCCGGATCCGTACTTTGAATGTCCCAGTGGGTCCTTATCGAATTATGGGACCTGGGCGTATGCCCGGAATCAAATTCGGAGGTCTCTAGCTTGAGTTATGAATTTTTTATAAAATTTAAAAGTGTGGAAATTATTTATTTTTAAGAATTGATTGATATTTGGGATTGTTAGTATCGGGTCCGTATTTTGGTTCTGGAGCCCGATACAGGTTCATTATGATATTTAAGACTTGTCTGTGAAATTTGGTGAGAAACGGAGTTGATTTGACGTGATTCGGACGTCCAGTTTATAAGATAGGAATTTTAAAGTGTTCTTGAGAATTTCATTTGATTTGGTGCTAAATTCGTAGTTCTAGGTGTTATTTTGGCGATTTGATCACGCGAGCAAGTTCGTATGATGTTTTTAGAATTGGGTGCATGTTTGGTTTGGAGCCCCGAGGGCTCGGGTGTGTTTCGGGTAGGCCACGGGATGTTTTGGACTTTGAAAAATCTGGTGTTTTGCTGCAGCAAGTGTTCTGACATGTCCTTTTTCGCTTTCACGAAGGTACTCTCGCAAACACGAAGAGTAAACTGGGCAGCTGAAGTTTTCTTCTTCGCGAACACGAAGGGTTGGTCGCGAACGTGAAGCAATGGGGGCGCTACCCTTCGCGAACGCGACCAGCTCGTCGTGAATGCATAGCGTTAGGCACACCTGGGGGAGGGTTGGTCGTTCCTTCATCGCGAATGTGAGCAATGTCTCGCGAACGCGAAGGCCAGGGTGGGAATAACCATCGCGAACGCGAGCAGGGTTTCGCGAACGCGAAGGCTTGGCAGCCAGTACCCTTCGCGAACGCGATAGTGCCCTCGCGAATGCGATGCACACTGTCACCCAGTGCATAAAACATAATCAAACACGGGTTTAAGCCATTTGTTCAACATGTTTCAGGAACCAAACGGGTATAGGCGATTTTCAATAGTCATTTTCTTCCCCAAAGTGTTGGTAAGTGGTTCTAAACCATTTTCTTTCAATTACCCATTACATTTCTTGAATTATCAACCTAAAATCTAGAGTTTTGATGGTAGAGTTAGGGGTTAGGGTAGAAACTAGGGATTTCGGAAATTTGTGGATTTAGACCTCAATTTGAGGTCGGATTCCAAAACTAATTACATATTCGGGCTCGGAGGTGAATTCCAAAGGAAAAGCTATGATTGAGAATTAAGTGGCCTTCGGAGCAAGGTAAGTGTCGTATCTAATTTTGGCTCGAGGGAATAGGTATTATGTGATTATTTGCTACGTGTTTAGTTGTTAAATACGATGTATAGGTGAGGTGACGAGCATCTATGCGTCGTTGTCAAGTCATAGCAAGTGAGTGAAATTCGATTCTTGTCTATTTTGTAGCCTTAAATTCTACGATCCTTGCATAGCGGGTTATTTGAAATGTTGGGTGACTTATATCTGGTTTCACTGAGATTTGGTTACTTTCGAATATTGATTCAAGGTTGAGGTTACATTATGCTATTGATTATGGGTAAGATACTAGTTTCTGTGTGATACTCCAATCTATCCATTATTATTGATTCTATGATTTGTGAGAAGGAGTGTAAAGCACGAAGGGTGATGCCGTGCATGCATTATTTGTATTAGTAGGAAAAGTGTAAAGCATGAAGGTTGATGCCGTGTATATTATGAGAGGTTTAACGCACGAAGGGTGATGTCGTGCCGTTCTATTTATTTATCTGGTGAGGTTGAGAGTAAAAGCACGAAAGGTGATGTCGTGCCATTCTATTTATTTATTTGGTGAGGTTGAGAGTAAAAGCACGAAGGGTGATTGAGTGAAGTTTTTCTTTGCTGTTTTAATTGCTCAATTCGTTTAAGGATTTTCGGTTTAATTGTGTCTTTTTATTATTCTCACTCTTTATGTTGTATTCCCCCACTGTATGTCCCCTTCACGTTATTTCTGTGTTATTTCTTTATTTACTGTTGCTGCCACTAGCATGATTATACTGTTCAGGTTATATATGGGTGTCTTGTCTTAGCCTCGTCACTACTTTGCCGAGGTTAGGCTTGACACTTACCAGTACATGGGGTCGGTTGTACTGATGCTGCATTTTGCACTTTCTATGCAGATTTTGATACCGGCTCAGGTTGATCGAGATCTTGCTGTTGATCCGATGTCCAAAGACTCAAGATAGATCTGTCGGCGTTCACAAACCTTGAAGTCCCCGTCTATCTTTTATGTCCTACTATTTTCTTTCATTCAGACAGTTGTATTTCTTTCAAACTATTCCTTGTAGTAAATTTTAGAATGCTCGTGAATTGTGACTTCAGATCCGGGTGGTAGTAATTAATACAGTTTTATAATATTCCGCACTTATTATATTTCATCTTAGTTAATTGTTGTTATTTACTTAATGGAAATAAGGAATTAGTTTAATGATTCTCTAATATTGGCTTGCCTAGCAAGTGAAATGTTAGGCGCCATCACGCTCCCGTCAGTGAAACATTTCGGGTCGTGACATAAAGATATTCTGGAATATAAAATATTTCCCCTTTGGTAATGTGCAAGTCTATTATCTTAGCATCTTTTTACGATTGCAAATATTTCTAATGCCTTAGCACATAATCAAACGTAGTAATAAGTCACTTTTTCGAGGTCCGAACAAGACCTGTCCTCGATGTAATTTTTTCTCGAACTTGTGTAAGCCCGGAGTGAACGGAAATTTCACCAATCTAAACTTTTGAACAGGATTAGAATTTTGTTGAAGGCCTTATGCTTTGATTACGGGCTTCAAACATCTCTGAATTATTTTTAGGGTGGCTGTAGCGTTTTAGGTTTGGGCACTACCTAGTAGGTTTTGTGTCTCCGTGTTTCAATAACCCGAGCCGCTCAAGCTTATGTTGGATGGCAGTCCCTAAGTAGGGGTAGCCCTTTGGGCTCGGATAAGGTTTTCCCTTGGGCTCGATAGTTCCCGGGTCGGAATAGCCCTTAGGATTGATACTTTCAAGAAGCAAAAAATGTTTGTTAGCAAGGTAGAAACTTTTTTTCATTCTTGTGTGTAACGTACAAGATTGTAAGCGTGTAAAAGCTTGTATTATGGCCGGGGTGACCTACGCGGGTACGGTTAATTTGAGTGTTTGACCCTTACAATAAATCCTAATTACCGAGCCTAGACTGTTCGAGCGCAGAGTTTCTTTCCTTGCTAATAATCATGATCCGAGGGTGATGGTCCCTAGTATTTGAGGTCGATCTTCGACAGGGCTCGGATATTGTTGATGCAACCATTGACTCCGATTTAATATCGGTCTTCGACTCTAAGTTAGCATAATTTATTATTTTCTCGTTAAAAACCTTGCCGGAAAACCCATTTGGTATAAAACTGGTTTAAGGTAAAAATAGTGCAACACGTGCTTTCAGACCTAACAACTACATTCTCCTTTGGCTGTTGCCTGCAAGTGTTAGCTCAATTCATAATAAAATAAAAATAAATGAATGAGGTCGTACCTTAGCGATAGTATCGTTTTAAGTGGGTCACGTTCCAATTGTTTGGTAGCTGTGCGCCTATTCCTGCTTTGAGTTTATACTAACCTTTACCGGTAATCCCGAAGACTCATTCCGGGTGATATGTGTTACTCTTCTTAACACCAAGTCCCTGATGTTGAAGTGTCGGAGGTTGGATCTTCAGTTGTAATATCTTTCTATTCCCTGCTTTTGGGCGGCCAGCTAGACTAGAGAGGCCTCGCGCCTCTCATCCAGTAGTTCTAGGCTCGTGCTCATGCCTCGCCATTTGCTTCTTCGGGTGCATATCGGAAACTGAGGCTCGGTTCTCCCACATTGACTGGTATTAGCGCTTCGGCACCGTTGACCAACGAATACGGGGTGGCCTCGGTACTAGATTTTGAGATCGTGCGATATACCCACAAGAATTCAGGCAGGATTTCCTTCCATTTTCCTTTGGCATCGGTCAACCTTTTCTTAAGGTTTTTAGGGATTATTTTTTTCGTCGACTCTGCCTATCCATTCCCACTAGGGTTATAAGGTGTTGACAAGAACTTTTTGATCTTATGGTCCTCAGAAAATTTCCTTACCTTGTTGCCGATAAACTGCTTACTGTTATCACACACTATCTCGACTGGTATACCGTACAAGCATAATATGTGGTCCCAAATGAAGTCGATGATTTCTTTTTATCGAACCTTCTCAAATGCTTGAGCTTCGACCCATTTAGAGAAATAGTCAGTCATAAATAGTATAAATTGAGCCTTACCGGGTGCCCATAGTAAGGGACCGACGATGTCCATTCCCCATTTCATGAACGGCCAAGGAGACAGGACCAAGTGTAGAAACTCCCCGGGTTGGTGGATCATTGGCGCGTGCCTCTGATAGCCATCACATTCTGCACAAAGTCCTTCGCATCTTTCTCTATGCCAATCCCGTAATAGCCGGCTCTGATTATCATATGAATAAATAATTCTTCCCCCGAATGGTTTCCACAGGTGCCCTCGTGAGCTTCCCTCAAAACATATTCGGTGTCTCCCGTCCCCAAGCATATGGCGAGTGGGCCATCGAATGTTCTTCTGAATAGAGTATCTTCGTAAAGGCTAAACCTGGCCGCCTTCGTGCGCAGAGCTATCGATTCTTTGGGATCTGAGGGCAACTTCCCGGTCTTCAAATAGTCTATATACTGGGATCTCCAGTCTCAAGTAAAACTTGTTGAGTTTATCTAGGCATGGCCTTCTTCCACTACCGATTTCATGAGTTGTAGGACCGTCACCGAGCAGAATTCATAGTCATCAACCGGCGATCCCAAGTTAGCTAGAGCATCAGCTTCACTATTTTGATCCTCGGGCACATGTTGTAGGGTTCATTCCCTGGATCGATGTAGCGTTACCTGTAGTTTATCCAAGTATCTCCGAATTCGTTCCTCTTTCACTTTGAATGTCCCATTGAGTTGATTTACCATAAGGGGGGAATCCCATTTATACTCGATCACTTCGGCTCCCAGGCTTTTAGCCAATTCGAGACTTGTAATCATGGCCTCATACTCGGCCTCATTGTTTGTCAATTTCCTAGTTTTAATGGATTGCCTAACTACCTTACCGTAGGCGGCTTCAACACGATGCCGAGTCCGGACCCTTTCACGTTCGAGGCACCGTCCATAAAGAGGGTCTAGATTCCCGAGGAAGTTCTGATGTCAACAACAATTCCTTTTCGAAATTGGGTATTAGGGCCGGCATGAAGTTGGCCACAAGGTGTGCCAAAATTTAAGATTTGATTGCAGTTTGGGGTCGATATTTGATATAGTAACTGCTAATTTCCATGACCCATTTGGCCAATCGTCCTGAGATCTCGGGTTTCCGCATTATGTTCCTCGATGGGTAAGTAGTTATGACACATATGTGATGTCATTGAAAATATGGTTTTAACTTTTTAGAGGTGCTTAGCAAAGCGAGTGCCAATTTCTCCAGGTGAGGATACCTTGTTTCGGTTGTGCCTAGAGTCCTGCTAACATAATAGACAGGAAATTGAGTACCTTCCTATTCCTTGGATACCGCTAAGTACAGGTACAACTGCTCGTGTACCTTCGGAGTATGAAGGAAAGGTGGGCTCGAAAGGTACCGCTTGAGTGCTTCCAAATCTTGATGGCACTCAGGGGTCAACGAAAAGTTATTATTATTCTTCAATAATGAGAAGAACCGATGGCTATTATCGGAGGACCTTGATATGAACTGATTCAGGGCGGCTATACGCCCGATTAGCCTTTGAACGACCTTTACATTGTCCACCATAGAGATGTCTTCTATAGCTTTGATTTTGTCGTGGTTGATCGCGATCATGAATCCAAGGAACTTCCCGGACCCAACTCCGGATGCGCATTTCTCCAGGTTCAGCTTCATATTATATTTCTTCAGTATGTTGAAGGTTTCCTGCAAATGTTCCAAATGGTCCTTTGCTCGCAGGGACTTACCCAACATGTCGTCAATGTAAACCTCCATTGATATTCCTATTTATTCTTCGAACATTAGGTTTACTAGGCGTTTGTAAGTGGCACCAACATTCTTTAGTCCAAATGGCATTATGCTATAATAATAGGTGTCGTATTTAGTGATGAAGGAAGTTTTTTCTTGATTGCCCGAGTCCATCCTGATTTGGTTGTACCCGGAATAGGCATCGAGAAATTTGAGTATCTTGTGGCCGACTATCGCATCGATCATGCAATCAATGTTAGGCAAAGGAAAAGAGTCCTTGGGGAATGCCTTGTTTAAGTCTTTGTAATCTACACAGATTCTTAATGTATTTCCCTTTTTAGGCACCACCACTACATTCGCTAACCAATCCGGGTATTTAGCTTCCCAAACTAAACCTATTTTAAGATGTTTGGATACCTCTTCTTCGATGAATGCGTGCTTGACTTCGGACTGAGGCCTCATCTTCTATTTAACCGGGTAGAACTTCAGGACCAAGCTCATCTTGCGAGTAGTTATTTCTGGCGGGATCCCTATCCTATAGAGACGGGACCAAGCAAAACAATCCATGTTAGCTATAAAAAAGTCAATGAGTTTTTTCCTGAGCTCGGGAGTTAACCCCGTGCCTATGTATACCTTCCGATCTGGCAAGTGCTCGATCAATATGACTTGCTCCAGCTCCTCAACCGTTGACCTGGTGGCATCAGAATCGTCAAGTCTATGAACGACCTGGGGACCTCGTAATCATCATCCTTGCATGTCTCTTGCTTCTCTTGTTCTGTCGGGGCTGGTATCGGTGATTGCTATTTAGTTCCTAACCGACTACGGGTTCTTTGATGCCGAGAGGGCGGATACTGGGATTACCTCATCGATTGTGAACATCGTTTTTGCGGCCAGCTGTTCTCCGTAAACTGTTTAGATTCCTCTCGGTGTGGGGAATTTCAATGCCTGGTGTAGCGTCAAGGGTATTGCCCTCATGTTGTAATCCATGGACTTCCAAACAGAGTGTTGTACCTCATATCCCTCTCAATGTCGTAGAAGTTTGTTTCCTGAATGGTTCTGATGGTGTTCACCGACAGGGTTATCTCCCCTTTAGTAGTTTCACATGCCATGTTGAATTCGTTTTAAACTCGAATTGCAGGCACTATTTAGTCTTGTAAACCCAGCAGTTCCACTACCCTCGATCTGATGATACTGGCCGAGCTACGTAGGTCAATTAACACACGCTTAACTAGACATTTATTTATGAATAATATATAATCAGTGCATCATTATGTGGTTGCACGATACCTTCAGCGTCCTCGTTGTTGAACGATATGGATCCCTCCGGTATATAATCTCAAGTTTGTTTTCCCTTGTAATGGACACCTTAGTGTGCTTTAGCATCGGCCCTTGGGGGGACATCAACTACATCAATGATCATGTTAATGACATACTGAGGTTCCTCTTGTTCGGTCTGCCTTTTGGAGTCCCTATTCTCGAAGAGATGTTTCGCTCGATCACTTAGAAATTCTCGGAGGTGTCCGTTATTGAATAACCGGACCACTTCTTCTCTTCCGTGTCGGCAATCTTCGGTTTTATGGTCGTGAGTGCGATAATACTTACACATTATGCTGGGGTCACTTTGGGTAGGATCAGACTGCAATGGTCGAGGCCACTTAGTATCTTTGATGCTTCTGTAGCAACAACGCTGAAGTTGTACTCCGATAACCTCGGTGTCTCCCTAGATCTGATTGGTCTGTCGAAATCATTTTCAGTCATGAGTCCCAATTATTATTACCTTGATCGCTTCTTTTTTTATTCCTTGCTGGTTACATCCGGATCCACTGCCCCTTCAATCTCCACTATACGTTTGGTACCGATCACTGCTCGATCTTGGTTCGTGATCGACGACTCTTTTAGACCTGTCATTAGTTCAAATGGGAGACAGAGACCTAGAGGGGGCATTGAGCTGATCATCTTCCACTCTAATTTTCGATTGGTATCTGTTATGGACGTTAGCCCAAGTTACCGTCGAGTACTCTATAAAATCCTATTTCAGCTGCTATAAAGCCAAAGTGCTTTGGGGGTTGAGTCCTTGGGTGAATGCTTGAATAGCCAGTTATCCGCAACCGGGGGCAGATCCATCCCTTCCATTTGAAACCTCAACACGAACTCCCTGAGCATTTCGTTATCTCTTTGCTTGACTTTAAAGAGGTTCGATTTTCTAGTCTCGACTTTGATGGCCCCATGAGCTTCTATGAAGGCATCCACAAGCATAGCAAACAAATCAATGGAATTAGGGGGCAAGTTATGGTACCATATCATTGCTCCTTTAGATAGGGTTTCCCCGAACTTCTTTAGTAGAACCGACTCGATTTTGTCATCTTCCAAGTCGGTTTGCTTAATAGCGCAAGTGTAGGAGATCACGTGTTCAGTCAGATTAGTGGTCATGTTATACTTTGGAATTTTGGGCATACAAATTTCTTTGGGATCCGTTTTAGCGCTACGCTCAGAGGGAAAGGTTTTTGGACGAACATCTTGGAATCCATCCCTTTCAATATCGAGTGTGCTCCTGGGATTTGATCAACGCTGGAGTTATAGGTCTCTACTTCTTTTTTGTTGGCTTCGATTTTCTTTTCTCCCGATTCCACCCATTTTGTCAGTTCCGCAAGCATCATTATTATCTCGGGGTTGGTCCCGGGTTCATCCTCAACCGATCTTTCTGTGGATCTCGTTTATTTATGCGAGTGTTTTCCCGGGATGGTTTGGGCTCAACTCTACTGGCGGCGTGACTTTGGTTCTAGAAGTGGGCTATTGCTGCATGTTGATCTTGTAATGTTTTTGAAGATCATCCGTAAGTTGATCCCATCACCTTCGTCATCGTGTGTACTCTGGGCTACCGATCGGGCTCCCCCGCGAATGTTATTGTCAGGGTCGGTAGGCAAGTTTTCTTCGATAGCCATATGTGAGTTAGTATCGATTGGGTTCGCGACTGGAACTATGTTGGGGTCAGTAGGGAGCACCTCGTTGCTAGTCACCACATTGTTGTTCTCGCCATAATGGCCAGACTTAGCATCAACGTTCAAATGGGCAGATTGGGAATTTGACATTTTTAATTTGACTAGAAATTACAAACTCAACAAAAAAGTGAAAAATAGAGTGCGTTATGGAAATTTTTATCCAATTGCAACAATTATCCTTAGCCCCACGGTGGGCGCCAAACTGTTTACCCTCGAAAACGGATAACAATTGCATTTATATGTGGTTTTAAGGTTATGCGGATTAATTCAATACAACTAATAAATTGAGTTAGATTAAAAAACAAATACGTAATAAATTGTCAAACAAATAAGGAGAATGATCCTGGGCTCAGTAACGTCTCAACGAAGTGCCTTCCTTCGATCTCGGGCTCACACTAATGAAGAACTGATCAACAAAAGTAAGAACTCTGAATAACAGAGAGAATAAAAGTATATTGCCTTGATATGCGTGTTACCATATGTCCTATGAATAATAATCTTTTCCCTTTTTATAGTAGGGGAGTTTTACCCTAAGTAAAATTCTAAAATAGGAAAAAATCTTTCGTTTCACCAATCACTGAGTTTCTGCCAATACGAGCTGAGATTCACGCTGTGATATCCGGTTAGGCACGGACATCATGACCCTTTGTCAGTCGTGTGCAGCTGCTTGGTAGTGCTCTCTGAAGTCTCAATCCTCAAATCGGAACTCGAGGATATGGCCCCGATATCCTAGAGGGCAGATGTTTTGCCCGTGCCCCGATACGAGAGGTTCTTTGCTCTGACTCTGATACATTACGGTCATGTTCCTACTGCGCTTGTCTCACCGGGAAGTCGACTCATGCAGCGAGTTCAGTTTTACCCGTATACCATTGGAGAGTGAGATTTGGGAGTTTGAGGGTCGATTCGTGTATTGAATTGGATGAAATTAGTATGGTTGAACTCGTAATTGAATGGGTGTTCGAAATTCGTAATATTTTGTCGATTTCCGGGTTGCGGGCCCTGGGTACTCTTTGCATATTTGATTCAAGACTTTAGCTTTCTCGTTTGGAATTATTTTCTTATGGCTATGATTAATGGTATTAAGTTATTTTGGCTAGATTTGAGCCGTCTAGAGATTGATACGTGCGGGAAGGGCTTATTGGATGAGTGATTTGGCTTGTTTGAGGAAAGTATCTTACCTAAACCTGGCTGAGGCACTAGTTACCTGAGTTATTCATGATACCTACATACTATGGGTGTGCATTTGTGTGTGGTTTGAGCCCATGTACGAGCACCGGGGTATTTATCCATGTTCATGGTAGTGCTTAGGCTATAATATGCCTAGAATTGACTGTTAAGCTTTAAGTTATGATGTTTCTCCTATTTGTAGCCTAGTTGAGAACTATTTGAGCCATGTTTGAGGTTAGATAGAGTCCCGCTGAATGAACATGATAGTTGCTATCTACGTGATGAAATTACCGATTTGAGCTATGATAGCAAACTATTCACATGCCTACACTTTAGCATGTCACTATACCAGTTTGGGAGTATGAAACTTGATAATCATTGATCATGTACATGTATTCTCGTATATTTACTTTCCGTGTTTTATAATTTGGACTGGTAGTCTGTGACCACCTCATACGGATTGTGATTATTGGCACGTGCGTTGTCTGTGCAGCATGATAATTGTACATGAGGATCTAAAAATTGATATTATTAACACGTAAGTTGTCCATGCAGCACATGAGATGTTCGTGCGACTGACCTTATTAGCACGTGAGTTGTCTGTGCAGCACGTGAGTTGTCCGTGCATCATGTGGATATAGATCCATCCCCCTAGGGTCACCCTCTCATGTTGCACTCTTGATGGTGTACATGTGGATATTGAGGAAAACTGATCAGTGGTTTGATACGAATATGGAAATATTGACGGAAATAAGGCCAGTGATTGTTTTGGATTTTGCATTTCATCTTTACTTGCAATTTCAGTGGTTAATTACCAGATTTAATTGCATTTCATCGTTATATGCTGTAATATTGATTCAGCAGAGTACTTGAGTAATTGTACACACACAAATAGTTCTTTTTGTGCTTTATACGTGATCGCATTACTGTTCTGCACTTGTTAGATTTATGAAATTGTACAGTAACAAGTATCATTTATAATTATTGTTTCTTTTACCTCGCCGAGGTTAGCTATGATAATTGCTGAGTACATTGGGTTGGTTGTACTCATGCTACACTTAGCGTCTCTTTTCTAATGTATATTTGTCTTTATTTCAGACAGTATTATATTTGGTCATTTCAGACATGTATTTCCGTATTAGAGCTCATAACTCTGTATTTACCAATTCTGGTAGATTTATCATGTATTAGCCTTTTTTTTATATATATTGAGGTTTTAGAACTATGATATTTCTATATATTTGGCTATTTGGTTCTTTATTGTTATGTCCGGCTTGCCTAGCAAATGTGTTAGGCACCATCACGATGGTTTGATATTTTAGGTCGTGACATTAGGACACGTTGAACTATTGTTTATGTGAATTATGTGGGGAAACGGAATACAAGCGAGGTGACGAGTGTATATGTGCCGTCATGGGATTTAGCATGTGGGATTGGGCTATTTATTTTCATGTATTTGTTCTTACATGTTATCTCTTGTTATATGTTTTAATTGTTGCATTTCCCTACTTGACATCTATGCTTTACTTGTTATATTGTTACCTAATTGTTACTTGCTTGATTTGTTCATTTCTAACTCAATAATCTTCTTCCCTGATACCTGTTCCTACTTGCCTTAATTGTATATTCTCATTGTCATATGTTTTACCTGCTTTTATTGTCCTTATATTACTTGATGCACTTTATTATCTTATTTCTCTTACGTGGGCCATTTAGCTATTATTGTATTGATGAATCGATAAGGTTTGGTATTTCGATGTGTTGGATATTCTCCGTACCTTTCGTCTTCTTTCGCGTTGATATTTTATAAATATTGGTGTTGAGTTGTTTATGTTAATCATTTGAAATTGTTGGGATCGAGTTTACATGCTGCAACGGTATTGAAATGATATGATATGAAGAGATAAGGACAGAATATATTATGAACATATGATGATATGGTTGGATCGGTTTGCGCGCCGCAACGAGTTTGATATGTTGTAACTGATGTGGCTGTAGAGAATGTTCTCGGTATTCTGATATGAGAATTGAGATTTTGTTATTCTAGGGCCCTCTGGTAGTTGACCTACATGTTCTGTTATTTTAGTTTACTGTTTTATCTCTATTCCTGTTTCTCTTATTACTGTTTCGTACAAGTTATTTTTGAGTGACTTGCCATAGCCTCGTCACTACTTCGTGGAGGTTATGCTGGGAACTTACAGAGTACATATGGTCGGTTGTACTGATGCTACACTTTTATACTTCTTGTGCAGATACTGGTGTTGGTCCCAGCGGCGCGCAACGGAGACTGCTCGGATTCAGCTGCTTTTGAAGACTTGAGGTAGAATTGCTGGCGTTCGCAGTCTCTGAAGTCCCCTTCTATTCTATCTTTACTATTTTTCTTATTTTGAACACTTGTATTTTGTTCAGACTTTATCTGTAGAATTCTACAATGCTCATGTATTAGTGACTCCGGATTTCTGGAAGTAGTTTAATACCACGTTATTTGAAATAACCACGTGTTCATTCCTAAGCTTATTAAATATTAATTATCACCACCATGTTAAAATTGCTATAAAAGGGTTAATTAATTACCTAATTTTGGCCTGCCTAGCAAGTAGATGTTGGGCGCCATCACGAGCCCCGGCGACGGGATTCCGATTATGACATTAACTCTCTTCAAAGACCAACCAAACAGTACCTAATTGTCTTTTTAGAATTTTACACCATCAATACAAGAAAATCTTAATTATGACTTATTTGTCTAAAATATTATTTGTTTTAAGCATTTCACTTTATCAATACTTCAATAATTGAAACAATAATGGTGATTTTTTAAAAAAAGTAATTACTTTTCTTTTTCACAAATATCATGTATATTGAAAAGCAATTAAGTGATCAAAATAACTAATATTTTAAATCGGGGAGAGGAATAAGTTGTTAGGTAATTGCTTTTTTGGACGATAAGATTATAGTTGATGTGGTGCTGCAATGTCCATTTAAAACTCAAGCTCTCTTCAGTGTCGTTGAATTATTTCTTCCTCATTTTTATTTTCGTCTTGCGGAGTACATATCTACTTTGGATCTTTAAACAACCGTCGTTAATTGGACCAAATGGGTGAACAAAACGTCATTTTGTTTTCTACCTCATTAAATTTAAGAAACGAAAACTCCCACTTCCTTTCTTTTCTTCCTTATTTTTCTTTTCTCTCATTGTGACTACCCGTTATGTCATTTTGAGTACTAGCCCTTATTTTCGTATTTTGAAACCTCTATTAGCTTCATTTGTTGTTTCTTGGATTGTGTGCGTAGTCCGTGTCTTTTTCCTGAAAGCTTTTATGTGAAAATTTGAAGAAAATATAATTTTTGGTTTTAAAATACTTGAGTTGACTACGGTAAATATTTTGTATAAACGATCCCGGATCGGTAGGTCCGTACTGTGATTTTGGACTTAGGCGTATGCCCGAAATTGAAATTGGAGGTCCCTAGGTTGATTTGACGTATTTTACCGAAAGCTAGTAATTTGAAACTCTTGAAATATCCTAAGTTTGACCATAGGTTGATTTCATCGTTACCGGGTTCGAATATTGATATTGGGACATGGTATTGGTATGCTTTGCTATTTTGAAACTTGTCTACAAAATTTGGTGCAAATCGGAGTTGCTTTGATAGGATTCGGACGCTCGGTTGTGATTCTAGAAGTTCTTGAGTTTTCTTCAAACTTTCATGCATTTTAACGTCAGATTCGTAGTTCTAGGTGTCCTTTTGGTATTTTGATCGTGCAAACAACTTCGTATGATATTATTCCACTTGTGTGCATATTTGTTTAGAGGTCGACGGACTCGATTACATTTCGGATAGGCGACGGACCATTTTTGGACTTAAGAGAGAGTTGGTTTCAGCTGTTTCTGGAGTCTGATGCCTTGTGCTTCACGATCGCGAAGCTACTCTCGCGATCGCAAAAGAGAAATTGGGATAGGGGTAGAATTGTTCTTCTCGAATGCGGGGACTGAGTCGCGAACGCGAAGTAGTAGGGGGCTTACCCGTCGAGAATGCGACGGTCCTCCCGTAGAGTTATTGGGGTCTGGGGAAGGCAGACTATTACTCATCGTGAAAGCGAGCCTTGGCTCGCGAACGCAAAGGCAAAGGGGGGGGGGGGGGGGTTAAGCCTTCGCGAACGTAAAGGTTTCATCACGAACGTGTAGGACATTTAGGTCATTGTTCTTCCTGAACGCGTCAAGTGCTTCGCGAACGCGAAGAACACCGGGCACTCAAGTATTAAACATTCCAAAAAACGGGATTTGAGCCATTTCTTACAATTTTCAAGTTTGAGCTCGGACTAGAGGTGATTTTGAAGAGGTTTTTCATCCCAACTTCATTTGTTAGTAAATTTTAACTTGTTTTATTATATTTTCATGAACACTTATTGATTTTAACCTTTAATCTATGATTTTTCATGATAGAAATTAGGGATTTAGGTAGAAATTAAAGATCTTATAAAATTGAGATTTAGACCTCAAATTGAGGTCAGATTTTAAAACAAATCACATAACCGGGCTCGGGGGTGAATGGGTAATTAGTTTTTGGTCGGAATCTCGGGTTTTGACCAAGCGAGCTCGGGGTTAACTTTTGTTGACTTTTTCTAAAATCATTAAAGATTGAATCTTTATCACTCATGGGTAGCTTCTACAGCCTATTTTCAATTATTTGAACTATATTTTGCTAGATTTGATTGGTTTGGAGGCTAATTCTAAAGAAAAATATGCGGTTGAGCATTGATTTGGTTGCGAAGTGAGGTAAATATTATGTCCAACCTTGACTTGAGGGAACTAGGACTTGTTGAATTAATTGTTATGTGAATTATTTGGAGAAACAACATATATACGAGGTGACGAGTGTATATATGCCATCATGTGATTTAGCATGCGGGATTTGAATATTTATTTCAATATTTTCGATTATTCCATGATATTTCTTGATATATGCTTTAGTTGTTACATGTTTTTACTTGATTTCCATGCTATATTTGCCACTTGTCATTTTAAATGCTACTTTAACTTAATCTGTTTATTCCTCACATCATTTATGCTTATTAGTTACCTGTTTCTACTTGCTTTAACTGTATATTTAAATATTCACACGTTTTATCTATTTTATACTTCTTATATTATTTGATTCACTCTAAAATGTTGTTTCTCTGATTATTTTATTGTCCTCTACTATCTTGTATGTTCACCTTCTTGATGTTGATATTTTATAAATATTGTTGTTGAATTTTTTATGTTGATGACTTGAAAATTGTATGGGGAGTGAGTTGTGCGCCGCAATGTATTTAATGCTATTGAAATGAAAAGAACAAATAAGGACGGGTTATGATATGATCAGATGAGGATATGGTGGGACTGCGTTGCGACGCAATGGATTGGTTATATTGTGATTGTTTGAGATTGCTGAGTTATCCTCAGTATTGTGATATGAGACTTGAGACTTTACTATTCTAGGGTCTCTGGTAGTTGACTTTCGGGTCCGTTTATATGAGTTATTGCTTTATTTCTATACCTATTTTTATGTTGTTATTATTTCGTGAGTGAATTACCATAGCCTCGTCACTACTTCGTCGAGGTTAGGCTTGACACTTACATGGTACATGTGGTCGGTTGTACTCATACTATATTTCTGCACTTCTTGTGTAGATACAGGAGTTTATCCCAGCAATGTGTAGCAAACCTGCTCGAATGTAACTACTTGTGGAGACATGAGGTATAGTTACATAGCGTCCGCAACCCTAAAGTCCCCTTCCATTACATAATAACTTTTTATTTAGCTTCAGAACAGTTGTATTTTGTTCAAACTTTATCTATAGCACTCTAGATGCTCATGTATTCGTGACTCCAGATTCTAGGATCTGTTTAGATTACGTTATTAGCATTATATAACTCTATTTCAGATTATTTCGGTTATAATAGTTAACATTTTAATTTGAATTGTTAAAACTGGTTATGTAATTTCGCTAACATTGGCTTTTCTAGCAAGTGAAAATGTTAGGTGCTATCACGATCCCGAGGGTGGGATTCTGGGTCGTGAAAAGTTAGTATCAGAGCACTAGATTGCCTAGGTCTCATGAGTCACATGCAAGCTTAGTAGAGTCTGGAATATCGATACGGAGACGTGTGTACTTATCTTCTAGAGGCTATAGGGCTTTAGAAAAAATATCACATCTTTCTTTCTCTATTGTGTGACTTTATTTCATTACTGGAGTTTGAACCATTCTACTCTTGTTCTCCTGCTGATAGTGAAAAAACACACAATAGGTATAGTTAGGAAGGAGTCAGAGCCCCCTGTTGTAACAACTAATAGGGGTAGGGGTCGGGACCTAAGTAAGGGCTGAGAGAGAGGCAGGGAGGCATAGAGCACGCGCTGCAGCACTCGTTGCAGAGCCTCAGACCGAACACGAGGAGGAGGTCCCAAATCAGACCGCACTAGTCGGACCCGCTCGGGCCCCGGAGGGATTCATTACTACTCTAGTAGTTCAGGGTACTCTAGTTTGTTTAGTTGGACTCATGGAGAGTGTAGCTCAGACTGGAGTATTTTCTATGGAACCAGTTGTCTCTCAGGCTATGAAAGGAGGACATACTCCCACCACTCACACTCTAGAGCGCATGGCCCCCATATATTAGACGACTCCAGTGGTTCCAGCAATTGGGGTAGTTTAGCATGTTATTATTACACAACTTGGGGAGAGGACCGCATGTCTTCTGAGGGATTGATAACGTTGGATAAGATCACCAAGCTCTTTCCTATTCGCTTTGGTGGTACACCTTTTGAGGTCCCCGAGACGATTTGGACCGTTGTCACGAGGTGTTACACAACATAGGTATTGTGGAGTTCAATAGACTCGACTTTGCAGTGTCAAGATGACCGGTTTTGCCAAGAGGTGGTGACAGGATTATGACCAGAGCAGACCAGCCGGTTCATCTCCACTTACTTGGGATCAGGTTTCGTAGCTATTTCTAGAGAAGTTCATTCCTTTCACTCTAAGGGAATAGTACTGCAGGTAGTTTGAGTGCCTCCAGCAGGCTGGTATGACTGTCACCTAGTACGAGACCATATTTGTTGATATAGCCCGTCATGCAGCTATTTTGATTCCCACATATAGGGAGAGGGTGAGGATATTTATTGATATTCTTACTTTCGACATCAAGCTTCAGATGGCCAAGGAGACAAGGGATGATATTTCTTTCTAGAGGGTCGTAGATAATGCTAGAAGGATCGAGATGTTCATAATCAGGGTAGAGATTTGGTGTCTGAGAAGAGACCCCGACATTTTGGTGGTTTTAGTGGTGCCTCATCTGGAGTCAGAGGTTCTTTTGGTAGAGTCTATCCTCCTAGGCCGATTCAGTAAACTCTTAAGGTAGCCCGCACTGCTTCGGGCAGTCGGGGTTCTTATGGGTCTCATCCTGAGAAGCCAACATTCAGTACACATTCAGCTCCTATCAGTACACCACCGCCATAGAGTTACTACAGTGGTAATCCTATCCGTCAGGGTCAGTCTCAGCTTCAGCAACCACAACAGCCGATAGAGTGCTTTGAGTGCGGAGGTACGGGTTGCATCAGTAGGTACTATCCTAGATTGATGGGCAGCAGACCTCAGCAGGGTTCTCGTGCCATTATGTCGGCACTGGTTGATCCACTGCCCACACAACTAGATAGAGGCGAGGGTCGGGCAGCTAGAGGTAAAGGTCAAAGTGGTGGGGCCCAGCCCCGTTGTTATGCATACGTGTCATCCCCAGCCCGACCCGAGGCAGAGTCATCTGATGCCGTCATCATAGGTATTGTTACGGTTTTCCATAGGGATGCCTTAGTTTGATTTGATCCAGGCTCTACTTATTCATATGTGGCATCCTATTTTGCTTCATATTTGATCATGCCTCGTGATTCTTTGAGTTCTCCTATCTATGTGTCCATGCCTGTGGGAGATTCTATTGTAGTAGATCGTGTTTATCGCTCGTGTGTGGTTTTTCTTAGGATCTTTGAGACTAGTATAGACCTTCTACTTATTTATACGGAGGACTTTGATGTTGTTTTTGGCATGGATTGGTTGTCACCTTATGTCACGCCCCGAACCTAGGAGCGAGACCAGCACCCGGTGCCTCACCTAACCTGGCATACCAAATTGCGACTAAGGGACTCTGAACATATAATGTCATACTTTGGCCATGGGGCCACCTTGCAAGACAATTTGCGAAGCAAAATATAAAACTGAATGGAAACTAGCGCTAACTAAAAATCAATATAAAGCTAGGCCGACAAGGCCGTCATAGCTACTACAGCTGACAAACCACCAAATTATACATACCAGGCCTACAAACCCAACATACTGCATTAACCAACAGGATTTGTCACGCCCCGAACCTAGGAGCGAGACCAGCACCCGGTGCCTCACCTAACCTGGC
>AWOL01S0039511.1:3639-20413 GCA_000715115.1 Nicotiana otophora | reverse complement strand
ACACGAGGCTTTTACCGCTTTCGCATAGTGTATCACTGGGCAGTGCATATAAAGCACTCTATTTCGGATGTTTTGACAATTTTACTATTTTGGAGCTGTGGAGCTCAGATTGAGGTGATTCTTGAAGTAATTTTCACCATTTGGACTGAGGTAAGTGCTCTCTAGGCATTATTGATTTTATATCATGAATCTATCTTTGTTTTTGGCATTTGATTGAGGGTTCCAAAAGAGAAAATTTGGGGGTTTAGCCTAATTTGGACTCATAATTGAATGGGTTGTCGGGTTTCTTGAGCTTTTTCGAGTTCCGAGGTGCGGGACCGGGTTGGACTTTTTGGCTAATTTTGGGGTTTTGAATAACGATTCAACATTTATCGATGGGTTTGTTTCTTTTGGCATTATTTGATGTATTGGAGTTGCTTTTGGCTAGTTTCGAGCCATTCAGAGGTCGATACGTGCGAGATGGCATTTTTGGAGCATCGCTTGGCTTGTTTGGTATTGGAATTGTCTTGTTCGATGTAAGTAACACTTATAAACTTGGTGTTGAGGGTATGAAACATTGAATTACGTGTTGTGTGATTGGTATTGAGGTGATGCACATGCTAGGTGACGGGCGTGTGGGCGTGCACCTTGTGAATTGTGACTCTGTTATTCCTGTGATACTATGTAGTTACCTGATCTTATCTATAACCATGAAATTTCTATGTACTTGAGCAATTGAGTTGTGAACCACGTTAGAAACCATGTCTAGGCTACATGTTTATCTTGTTGAGACCCACTGAGATCATTACATTACATACTCAGTCATACGAATTCATATGTATATCATATCTCAGTCTCTGTTACTATTTATTGACACATCATATTATCATTTTGGGCTAGTTTCATGGCATTGTGAGCCTGAGCGACTTGAGAGATTGACTACTGAGTGAGGCCTAGGGCCTGAGTGTGAGTGATATATGAGTGAGGACGAGGGCCCTCCGGAGTCTGCACACACCCCCAGTGAGCGTGGTTGATTTATATTGTAGGGGTGGATCTTCCTTGGACATGGATTCTTTCCGAAGCATTTATACCTGGGGATGGGTCTTCCCCTCCTGCTGAATTGGCCCTACTCAGTACTGAGTGACTGATGGTCAGTTGATGTATATAATACGAGATAGATCTTCCCTGGGCCAGATTGGGCATATACAAAAATGAGTGATTGATCATGATGACTGGAAAGTGTGAGACAGTGAGATTGAGTGCTATGAGAGTGTGAGTACATAAGTTCATCTCTGAGATACATTGCATTCACATGCACACATGACATACATGCATAGAGATATATTTTCCTCATATTGTACGGTATCACGTAATATATTGCTTCTCACGCATGTTGACATATGGGCATAGAGATGTATTCTACACTTGCTATCTAGAAATAAAATGAAACACCTTATTTATTGTTGAAAGGATTTTTAGAAAATAAAATTGCAGGTTTCAAACTTACTCATATTTTTTGCAACTTCGGTAAATGACTTGGGTTTTCACTAATATACTAAAAAGGCAGAACTATTTTCAGAAATAATGATTTAGCTGAGCATTCTATCTCCGAGTTACTTTTTTTATTACTTACTTTACATTGTTATGGATTGTTGTTGGCTATTGGTGTTGGACCCGTCCTTTGTTCCAGCTCGTCACTACTTTCAACCTAATGTTAGGTTTGTTTCTTATTGAGTACATGGGGTTGGTTGTACTCATACTACACTTCTACACATTGCATGCAGATGTTGGTTGCTAATGTTGCTGTGATGGACGGGTGCTGGAATTGCAGACATAGCTGCATTCTGGTTGTAGCTGTCTCTTGTTCATGGTAGCCTTAGATTCATAAAAATCTGTTTATGTACATTTTGAATAGATGATGTATTTATTTCACACCAACTTTGTAAATTCTAATCTTAAAAGCTCATGATTTGTACTACCAGTCCATGGGGAACGTATCAGCTTCATAAGTTTTCTTTTATTTAACTGTCATATTAATTTCATTGGAATTGGTTAGTTGTTAATTGACTTACCTAGCGGGTTGGGTTAGGTACCATCACTACTAGTGAGATTTTGGGTCATGACCGTCTAATACATGTACACTATTCATAGCATGTTTGCTATACCTGTTTCAATGTCTGCTACTATGCACACTTAGATAGCATAACACATGCTTCGCTAAACTAGAACATGTCTATAGGGCTTCAACTAATTAATCAATTAGTTGCTTCTAGTGCTTTTATTGTAGTGCTTACCCAGATATCATGATTGTAGGATCTTAATCAATTAATTGACTGCTTTTTCTGCTTCGTTGTACTGCCACACTTAGAAGACATGCCTATAGGGATGAAGTGTTATAAAATCATATTCGATTGTCAGTCATTACAAATCCCGCCTATAGGATAATGTCACCCTCCTAAGAAGCATGTTTATAAAATCAGTGCTATTAATGTTGAGCTTTCAAACAACTATACCACCTCATTGTGAAAACAATTAGAGATCATACCTATATGACCTGCAATATCTTTAATATTCCAATGCGTTAGTCTACATCTGCAATGCTGCATGTATAATACTGGAAATCAGAATCACATAGAGACCATGTTTATAGGACTTAATGACTTAACGTGTTCTAATTTGAAACTGTCTACCTGCGTGCAATTTGCTGCTTACATGTGGAGGTCAACTTGAGCCATTTATTGACTTTTTGTGAAGTCCTATATGTTTTGAATGCGGGCCTATTTTATCATTCTGAGCATCCTAAGTAGTGTCTAGAACCTCCCAAATAGTATGTCCAAAGCCTCCTGGACCATAGGCATAGGACGGGTAGCGCACGTATATGAGACAATTTACAATTGAATTAGAGCACTCTAAGTAAACAACTATAACATAGTAATCAGGTAGTAGGAAATGATAGTCTATGCCCTCTGAATAATATTAGCAACCCTTACTCTAAAGGATTTGCGAAGTATTACATGGGGTGATCCTTTATGCTAAAAAACATAGCACCCCTCTCATTTACATGTTTATTGTCACACTTAGTCATTGAATATAGAATAATTACGTTGTACCCTGTAACCTCTAAAGACTTGTATTGACTATCAATATAGTTTAATTGTTGACCTGATTTGCTTTACACTTGTTCATAATAGAATTTTTAAACTCCTTGTCTTCCCACGCTTATATGGTAACTTAGGACAATTGTGATCCGATAATCCCACATAGTGTAAAATTCGGCCGGGACCCACAGCTGTCGACCTCGATGAGTGCCTAACACCTTCTCTTTGAGGTAATTTGAGCCCTTACACGATCTTTGGTAACACAGACTAGTTAAAACAAAGTTATTTGAAAATAGGTGCCCTAAAGCACCTCAAAATCGTTGGGTGGCGAATCTTCTCTTTAAATACCCATTATAAAGAGCTGTCACATATCGAAGTCCGCTTTCGTGGGAAAAAGGGGAACGACAGTAATATTTTAGAGATTTGTTATAGATCCATATTGGAAATTTACTATTAATATTTTATGTGTTTCGTTACTACTTGTTGTACATCCTCCATGTCTACTTTATATATTTTATTACTGTTTGACCATTAGTAAGTGTCAGGTCGACCCCTCGTCACTACTTCTTTGAGATTAGACTGGATAATTATTGGGTACGCGTTGTTTTACATACTCACACTACACTTCTGCACTGAATGTGCAGGTACTGAGACAAGTACTTCTTGTGGTCACATGGGCGCGTAGACGCACTTCCACGAAGACTTAGTGGTGAGTTGTTTTCCTTGCTTCAGCTACTTTCCTTGCTTCGATCTACAGCACCGGATTCTCCTTCTACCTTGCTTACTGTTCCTATCTGTTTTACTTCGGACAGTAGTTGTAGTAGTTTGTATATTCTCTAGATTTCTTATACACTTGTGGCACCGGATTTTGGGGGCTTCTAGCATTTATGCATTATTGTACTTATAATTACTGTCACTGTGGTTAATGTATTATTCACACTTAATATTTTTGAGAAAGAAGTATGTACGATTGCAGAGATGTATCTTTTATTCGGTGTATTTAAAGAAACTTATGCTTTTAAAAATTAAAATGATAAAATTAAAGTGGAGGATAACATCTGGGCTTGCTTAACAACGGTGTTAGGCGCCATCATGACCTATTATAGGTTCTGGATGGTGACAGTTTGATATCAAAGCTTCAAGTTCACATAGGTCTGACGAGTCCTGAGCAAACCTAGTTAGTCTTGCGGAACAGTGCGAAGACGTTCGCACTTATCTTCGAGATGCTAGGGTGTGTTAGAAAAACTCTATTTCTTCATCTACTATCATACAATTGATATTGTGCTAAGTATCCTTCTATTTCTCTCACAGATGGTGAGAACGCACGCGGTAGATATACCCGGTGGTAGAGGGGCTGCTCTCCCCATTAATAGAGATCGAGGCAGAGGCTGGGGGAGGATCCCGCTCCTATTAGAGGACGAGGGAGTCCTAGAGTTGTTCCGGTTGTACCACCAGTGGATCCAGTGGAGGATCATATTCTTGAGGAGCAGGATGAGACGCCTGCAGCTGAGCCGGCCCTAACAAATTTCATGACTTCATCGGGATTTCTTGAGGTCATGGATCGTATGCTACGGTTCACGGATTCTATGTCACAGGCTTGTTTATTTTTGGCGGACCAAGCAACATCTCAGGTAGGAGGAGGAGCACAGACCGCAACCGCTTAGGCTCTAGGGCACGCTGCTGCCGTATATCGAACCCACAGTGAGCTACCTACAGGCGGGGTCTAGCCAGTTGCCAGCCGCGACCGTTGAGCAGCAGAAGAGGTTGGACAGATTGACTAAGCCTCGTCCTCTAGTCTTTGAGGGTGAGCGGTAATAGGACCCACATGATTTCATTTATTGTTACATGGAAAAGCTACGTAACATGGGAATATTGGAGTCCAATAGGGTGGACTTCACCATATTGCATTTTGAGGGCAAGGCCCGCAGATGCTGGCAGGCTTACCTCCATTATAGGCCAGCAGGTTCACCTCTCTTGACATAGGATCATTTTATGCATCAGTTCTTGGAAAAAGTACATACTACCTTCATAGAGAGAGTAGCTTCGGGGTCAGTTCGAGTGGCTCCATTAGGGTCATATTTCTGTGACTGACTATAAAGAGATATTCACTGACTTGTTTTGCCATGCAACTATTGTGGGATATGGAGAGGCTGCATAGGTTTATTACAGGTCTGCACCCTGAGATTCAAGTTTTGTATGGCCCGTGAGGTAGAGATGGAGACTTCTTTTCATCAGGTTGTAGATATAGCTCGGTGGATCGAGCATATCCGTAACCCCAGTGGAGAGTTTGCATCGAGGGATAAACAACCTCGACATCTTAGTGGATTCAGTGATACCCCATTTGGAGGAAGAGGTCAGTTCATGAGGGGCCAGTCTAGCAGGCCCATGCATCTAGCACCACAACCTACTCAGAGTGCTCTAGCACGACCCTACTTCAGTGCTATACCAGAGAGTACTTACCGTTCGCCAGCTATCTAGGGTTCCTCCAGTGGGTATTCAGGCCATCAGGGTAAGACTTTAGGTCAACAGTTCTTTACTCCGAGGGGTTATTTTAAGGGTGTGGAGTTGGGCCACGTGAAGAGGTTTTTTCCCAGACTACGGGGCAGGGTAGTGCAGCAGGACCAACGGCCCATGATTACCGCACCAGCTACCACACCGCCCACCCGGCCGGCCACAAATGGAGGGCAGGTGGGTAGGGTCTCCCTAACGATGGCGCTCCAGCTGAATTCTATGCTTTCTCTGCCTGGCCAGATAGAGTCTCCTCTAATGCAGTGATCACAGGTTCTATTTCTATTTTCCGTAGGGATGCTTCGGTACCATTTGATCCAAGGTCTACTTATTCCTATGTTTCTTCTTTATTTTCTCTTTATCTGGATTTCTCTTGTGAGTCCTTGGGTGGTCCTATATATGTCCATGCCAATGGGTAATTCTTATATTGTGTATCGGGTCTACCTGTTATGTGTAGTGACTTTCTGTGATTATGAGACTATAGCAGATCTTCTTTTGCTCGATATGGTTATTTTCGAGGTTATCTTCGGCACAAACTGGTTGTTTCCTTACCATGCCATTCTTGATTGCCATGCCAAGAATGTTACCATGGTGATGCCTGAGTTGCCCAGATTAGAGTGGAGGGGTTTGTCTGTTGGTCTTCTAGTCGGGTTATTTCTTTCTTGAAGGCTCGACATATGGCTGAGAAGGGTTGTTTGGCCAATTTGGCCTTTGTTCGGGATACTGTTGTAGAGACTCCCGTGATAGATTCAGTGCCGATGCTCTGAGCATTTTTCGATGTATTTCCTGTTGATCTACCAGGTATGCTGCCGGATTGGGATACGGATTTCAGTATTAATTTTGTGCCAAGCACCCAACATATATCTACTTCGCCTTACCGCATGGCTCCAAAGGTACTGAGGCAGCTAAAAGATAAGCTTCAAGAGTTTCTCGAGAAGGGGTTCATCTGGGCAAGAGTGTCGCCTTGGGGCATACCTGTGTTATTTGTGAAGAGGAAGGATGAGAGTATTCGGATGTCCATTGGATTACCGCAATTTGAACAATGTCACCATCAAGAATAAGTACCTATTTCCACATATTAAGGATTTGTTTAATCAACTATAGGGTGCTAGAGTGTTCTTGAAGATCTATTTGAGATCTGGGTATCATTAGCTGGAGATTCATCCTTCAGATGTTCCGAAGATGGCTTTCTTGACCAGATATGGGCACCATGAATTTGTAGTGATGTCCTTTGTCTTAACTAACGCCCCAGTGGCGTTTATGGATTTGATGAATTAGGTATTCAGGCCATATCTTGACTCCTTTGTCATCGTCTTCATTGATGACATATTTATTTACTCGCATAGTATGGAGGAGCATGAGAATCATCCAAGGTTAGTGCTTTAGACCTTGCAGGAACACAAGCTGTATGCTAAGTTCTCCAAGTGTGAGTTATGGTTAGATTCTATGGCTTTCTTGAAGTATGTTGTATTTGGTGAGAGTATTAAGGTGGTTCCTAGGAAGATTCAGGTAGTCCATGGTTTGCCTCGTCCTACTATAGCAACAAAGATTATGAGTTTCTTGGGGTTAGTAGGTTATTATCGTCGGTTTGTGGATGTTTTGTCATCTATTGCAGCTCTTTTGACTAGATTGACCTAGAAGGGTACTCCGTTAAGATGGTCCGATGATTGTGATGTGAGCTTTCAGAAGCTCAAGACTGCATTGACTACAGCGTCGGTGTTAGTGTTGCCCTCTGGGTTAGGATATATACTGTGTATTGTGATGCTTCACGCGTTCACTTGGGTCGTATATTGATTCAGGAGGGGCGAGTTATTGCATATGCTTCACGTCAGCTAAATCATCACGAGAAGCATTATCCCTTGCATGAATTGGAGTTGTCCGCGATAATTCATGCCCTCAAGATTTAGAGACATTATCTTCAAGGGGTGTCTTAATCTAAGGCTGTGTAGCTAGCTTGAGTTACTAAAGGATTATGACATTACTATCCTCTATCATCCGGGCAAGGCGAATATTATCGCAGATGCCTTGAGCAGGAAAGCTGAGAGTATGGGTAGTTTTGCATTCATTTCAATAGAGGAGAGGCCATTGGCTTTGGACATCCAGTCCTTAGCCAACCAACTTGTGAGGCTGGATATTTCTGAGCCCTATCGAGTTCTTACATGTGTTGTGGCTCAGTCTTATTTATTTTAGCTGATCAAGGATAGTCAGTATGATGTCCCGCACTTGTTATGGAGTGATGTCAAAGAGGTTACTATCGCTAATGATGTTGTTCTGTGACTCCATGGTCGTTTATGTGTTCCTAATGGTAATGGTCTGAGGGGTGCGATTCAAGCAAAGGCACACAGTTCACGATATTCTATTCATCCAGGTTCTACGAAAATATATCGTGACATGAGGCAGTATTGCTGGTGGCGGCAGATGAAGAAGGACATAGTCGAGTATGTGGCGGGGTGTCTGAATTGCCAGCAGGTTAAGTATGAGCACTAGAGGCCAGGTGTCCTACTTCATAAAATGGCTATACCACAGTAGGAGTGGGAGGCATCACTATATATTTCGTAGTTGGGTTGCCGAGGACGTTGAGGAGTTCGATGCTATTTGGGTCATTGTCGACAGGCTGACCACGTCTGTATAATTTATTCTAGTGGTGACTACGTACTCTTCAGAGAGGTTGGCCTAAATTTATAAATAGGAGATTATCCGGCTGCATGGTGTGCCTATTTCCACTATTTCTAATAGAGGCCTTCAGTTCACTTCATATTTCTGGAGAGCAGTACAGAGTTAGTTGGGTACCCGAGTATAGTTGAGCACAACTTTTCATCCGTAGACCGACGGGAAGTTGAAGCAGACAGTTCATATTCTGGAGGATATGCTCAGAGAATATGCTATTAACTTCGAAGGCCAGTGGGATCGATTCTTGCCTTTGGCCGAGTTTTCTTATAGAAACAGTTATCAGTCTAGCAACGAGATGGTTCTATTTCAGGCTTTATATTGTCGGCGATATCGTTCCCCCTTGGGGTGGTTTGAGCTCGGTGAGGCTAGGTTATATGTCACTAATTTATTAAAGGATTCCTTGGACAAGGTAAAGTTGATTCAAGAGTGACTTCGCATAGAACACTCCAATACAGGAGAGTTATGCAGATCAGAAAGCACATGATTTATCATTTATGGTGGGTGAGAAAGTTCTATTGAAGGTCTAGCTGATGAAGGGTATCATGAGGTTTGGAAAGAAGGGTTGTCACGCCCAACCTCGGGAAGCGCGACAGGTGCTCAACAGAGTGAATCCGGCCAAGCAAACCTGTTAGATACTTTCTACCCAACTCACCCATGATCAAGAAAAGACGTGATTTCATTAATTATACAGTAGCAAGCTCATTGTTGCAATACTAAATCATTTCATTAGCTATTTCGCCCTTCAGTCTCAAAATACACCTATTCTTATAGTCCGAGTGGAACAAGTGATCAAACACAACATAACTTGTTTAACATTCCCAACACCCATATACAAATCACATAGTGTCTACAGAGCATCTAAAGATACAAAAGAGAGTAAAGATGGTGCCGGCAACAAGGCCCGTACTATACCTCAAAATGTGACCACAATATAAACAAAAGGTACAATACATGACCCCGGAATGAAATGGGGCTCACCAAGTGCATTGAGAAGAGGATGCAGCACTATCTGTGATCCACATTGTCTGCTATGGAACCACCTTCATCCATTTAAATATGCAACGCCCCCGGCAAAAGGGACATTAGTACTATCGAATAGTACTAGTATGTAAAACTAAAACAATATCTCAATAGATTGAACAATAATAGAGGGGAGAACTGTCAAGAATGCAATATGAGCTTTAAATAAGGTTAAAACATCAAATTAAGGATCACATAGATATTTAAGTCAATTTCCGCATTATTAGGTTGGATGGTTTTTAGTGACAATATGCCACAATCCACAATACCACCGTGTTCTTACACAGAGTCGAATCTTGGCCCGATCGGCTAGGCCATATCATTTGAGACATCAACCATACAATTTCATCCACAATACCATTGTTTTCTTACACTGAGTCCGATCTTGTCCCGATCGGCTAAGCCATCTTATTTGAGACATCACCCCTTTTCAGTCAGTCATGTCACTTTATATTTCTTTCTCATTTGGCGCTTGGCCATATTTCATGATTCAAGTTCTTTTCCACATTCCAACATTATTATTATCAACAACAACAACACAATTTGTCATTCAAGACTTTTGATTTCACATGTGAGCAATTTAGAATCCAAGGCACATAGAGGCTTTTCACACAATTGGCATAACAGTCTTTAGTCTAATTTGACTTGAAAGCTAGGCATTTGTTTAGCACATATTCTATGTTTAAAAATTTCCTCAGATGACGAGATAACATGATGGAAACATGGGAATACACATTACACATATATTTTCAAAACAAGCACATTCGGGATAGCAATTTCCAGGACGTTCATTTTGGGACTTGCATCGATTTCATGAATACCATGGAATTCAATTCTAAGAAGAGGGAATTTAGCCAACATACCTTCATTGACCTTCTTAAAACTCTAATATATTCCGGAATATTAGCAACTTCAATCTATTTTAGCAATATAGCAAAAACTGAACAAAAGATTAGGAAAACGATCATGATTCCATGGTCCTTTTATAAAATACTTTACCATCCCACACCCTATTCTTTTATATCTTTAACTCACAACCTCCCCACGTACCTTAAGAATACATGCATGCAAGGTATGCACTCCTATCCACATGAACTACCATACTAATTACCCACTCTAGTTACATTTCGAAATTAAGAGTTTGGGTGATAGGATCTTACCTCTAAGGATAAAGACCTAGGGTGCTTCTCTTGATAATCTTCAAAGTTTTAAGCAAGAATTGAAGAGTAATTTGGTTAAGATCACTTTCTTCCTCTAGTACTCTCTCTCTCTCTCTCATTCTAAAGTATCAGGTTTTGCTAAACAATGGCCCCTTACATCTATTTTAACGAAGTAGGGTCGAGTTTTAAAAACCCAAAAAATGAAGCTCCAGAACAGGTTCAGCGGTCGCATATACGACCGCATAATATTTGTGTGGTCCGCAAAATGAACCCGAAATTTGGATGCCAAAACTGGAAAGGAACTAACCAGGTCTGCGGTCACTATGCGGCCTGCAGACCTGTTCTGCTGTCGCATAATGCACAGCATATTGGTTATGCAGTCGCATAGTGTACCGTAGGAACCTCCATCCGAAAAAACCCAAAAGGGGATATGCGACAAGAGTGCGGCCCGCGAAATGGTTATGTGGTCGCATAGTGGGCAGCAAAAATGACATTAAAAATGGCCCAAAAGACTGCTCCACTCTACGGCCATTCTGTCGTCCGCATAGTGGTTCTGCGGTCGTAGAATAGTCCGCAGAAATGCCTACTTCTGCACAACATTTTCCTTATACTTCTGCCCAACATTAACCTCTATGCCTACTTCGGCATCACGAAATTTGGGTTTTTAGGAATATATTTACGGGGCCTTACATCCTCCCCCACTTAAGATCATTCGTCATCGAATGAGGATTAGGCTCCGCTATTAGCACCTTATGGAACTCAGTTTTTCATACCCCACACCAGCAGCCCCAAATTAAATTAACTCCCCAAATTTCTAAATATTTCGCCAGTGTTTCCTTTGTAACTAGGCCTATCCACGTGTTTGAGAGCCCCAGAATCACATCCTAAAAACATGTACATAATCCAATGATGTAACATAACTCATAACAATACCAACAGTGGCCTCATGTAAACAACCTATAATTAAAAGGAACACCTTTACATTAACTGAACAAGTGATACAAAATTCATTGGAGACAAGTTCATAAAAGGTTTACACAACTATTCAAACAAGTAAGGATACTTCTTCTTCATCTCTTCTTCGGCCTTCCAAGTGGCCTCCTCAACCTGCTGGCTTTTCCATAACACTTTCACGGAGGCAATTTCTTTATTTCTTAACTTTCGGACTTGCCTATCAAGAATGGCAACTGGAATTTCTTCATATGACAATTCTTCATTAACCTCAATGGTCTCAATCGGCGCAATAGCAGACGGATCTCCAACTAACTTTTTCAACATGGACACATGGAATTCCTGGTGCACTAATTACATCTCGGGTGGTAGCTCAAGCTTGTACGCCACGTGACCGATCATTTGGATGATTTTATACAGCCCGGCATACCTCGGACTCAATTTCCCTTTCTTTCCGAACCACATTATATCCTTCATGGGGGAACCTTTAGGAATACCCAATCATCTTCTTTGAACTCTAAGTCATTGCGACGAACATTCGAATAGAATTTTTGATGATTCTGAGCAGTTTTCAACCGCTGNCAAGTAAGGATACTTCTTCTTCATCTCTTCTTCGGCCTTCCAAGTGGCCTCCTCAACCTGCTGGTTTTTCCATAACACTTTCACGGAGGCNCTGGAAAGGAACTAACCAGGTCTGCGGTCACTATGCGGCCTGCAGACCTGTTCTGCTGTCGCATAATGCACAGCATATTGGTTATGCAGTCGCATAGTGTACCGTAGGAACCTCCATCCGAAAAAACCCAAAAGGGGATATGCGACAAGAGTGCGGCCCGCGAAATGGTTATGTGGTCGCATAGTGGGCAGCAAAAATGACATTAAAAATGGCCCAAAAGACTGCTCCACTCTACGGCCATTCTGTCGTCCGCATAGTGGTTCTGCGGTCGTAGAATAGTCCGCAGAAATGCCTACTTCTGCACAACATTTTCCTTATACTTCTGCCCAACATTAACCTCTATGCCTACTTCGGCATCACGAAATTTGGGTTTTTAGGAATATATTTACGGGGCCTTACATCCTCCCCCACTTAAGATCATTCGTCATCGAATGAGGATTAGGCTCCGCTATTAGCACCTTATGGAACTCAGTTTTTCATACCCCACACCAGCAGCCCCAAATTAAATTAACTCCCCAAATTTCTAAATATTTCGCCAGTGTTTCCTTTGTAACTAGGCCTATCCACGTGTTTGAGAGCCCCAGAATCACATCCTAAAAACATGTACATAATCCAATGATGTAACATAACTCATAACAATACCAACAGTGGCCTCATGTAAACAACCTATAATTAAAAGGAACACCTTTACATTAACTGAACAAGTGATACAAAATTCATTGGAGACAAGTTCATAAAAGGTTTACACAACTATTCAAACAAGTAAGGATACTTCTTCTTCATCTCTTCTTCGGCCTTCCAAGTGGCCTCCTCAACCTGCTGGCTTTTCCATAACACTTTCACGGAGGCAATTTCTTTATTTCTTAACTTTCGGACTTGCCTATCAAGAATGGCAACTGGAATTTCTTCATATGACAATTCTTCATTAACCTCAATGGTCTCAATCGGCGCAATAGCAGACGGATCTCCAACTAACTTTTTCAACATGGACACATGGAATTCCTGGTGCACTAATTACATCTCGGGTGGTAGCTCAAGCTTGTACGCCACGTGACCGATCATTTGGATGATTTTATACAGCCCGGCATACCTCGGACTCAATTTCCCTTTCTTTCCGAACCACATTATATCCTTCATGGGGGAACCTTTAGGAATACCCAATCATCTTCTTTGAACTCTAAGTCATTGCGACGAACATTCGAATAGAATTTTTGATGATTCTGAGCAGTTTTCAACCGCTGCTTTATGATCTTAACCTTCTCCATAGCCTGATGCACGAGGTCTGACCCTATCAACTCAGCTTCCACAATCTTGAACCAACCAATGGGAGATCTATATCTCGTACTATACAATGCCTCAAATGGTGCCATCTAAATACTTGCATGAAAGCTGTCGTTATAAGAAAAATCTATGAGTGGAAAATGATCATCCCAGCTACCCTTGAAGTCAAGAACACAAGCACGCAACATGTCCTCAAGCGTCTGAATACTCCTCTCTGCTTGCCCGTCGGTCTGTGGATGGAAGGCTGTACTAAGATTTACCTGAGTACCCAAACCTTGCTGAATGGTTTTCCAAAAATTGGCCATGAACTGAGCCCCTCGATCGGAGATGCTAGAAATTGGAGTGCCATGCAACCTGACTATTTCCTTGATATACAACTGAGCATATTGTTCCGCTGTGTCGGTAGATTTAAATGTCATAAAGTGTGCTAATTTTGTGAGTTGATCCACGGTCCCCAAATTGAGTCTAACTTGTGCACAGTATGCAGTAACCCTACAACAAAGTCCATATTAATCATTTCCCATTTCCACATTGGGATTTCTATGTTTTGTGCCAACCCACCAGGCCGTTGATGTTCGGCCTTCACTTGCTGAAAATTCGGACACCTAGCCAAAGTCCGACACATTCCTTTTCAAGTCATTCCACCAATATACTTCCTCGAGATCGTGATACATCTTTGTAAAACCTGGGAGCATGGAATACCTAGAAGCATGAGCCTCGGTCATGATTCTTTCCTGGAGACCATTTACATTTGGAACACATAGCCGCCCTTGGTACCTTAGTGTACCATCATCCATGCCATGAGTAAAGGTCATAGGTTTATGTTTAGGAATCCCCTCCTTTAGCTGTACCAACAATGGATCAATGTATTGCTTCTCTTTGACTTCCACCACAAGCGAAGATTCAACCCTATTTTGCATAATTACCCTTCCTTCACTAGAGTCCGCAAGATGAACTCCCAAACATGCTAGCTGGTGAACCTCCCTGGCCAACTTCCTTTCACGTGCCTCTAAGTGAGCCAAATTACCCATAGATTTCTGGCTAAGAGCATCTGCCACCACGTTGGCTTTCCCCAGGTGATACAGAATATCGATGTCATAATCCTTGAGTAACTCGAGCCATCTTCTCTGCCTCAAATTCAACTCCTTTTGCTTGAAAATATATTGAAGACTCTTGTGGTCAGTGAATACATCCACATGGACCCCATACAAATATAGACGCCAAATCTTTAATGCAACAACCACCGCCGCAAGTTTTAAGTCATGAGTTGGATAGTGTTTTTCATGATTCTTGAGTTGCCTAGAAGCATAAGCTATAACTTGCCGTGTTGCATTAATACACACCCAAGCCCGATTTTTTAAGCATCGCAATATACCACAAACCCTTTTGTACCCTCTGGCACGGTCAACACCGGCGTCGTAGTCAATCTTGATTTCAAATCCTGGAAGCTCCCTTCACAAGCATCAGACCATTGGAACTTAACTTCCTTCTAAGTCAATTTAGTCAACGGAGAGGCAAGAGTAGAGAACCCCTTCACAAACTTCCTGTAATACCCTGCTAAGCCCAAGAAACTACGAATCTCAGTTGGCGTTGTAGATCTTGGCCAATTCTTTACCGCTGCAATCTTTTGACGATCAACCTTAATTCATTCTCTGGAGACAGCATGACCCAAGAATGTGACAAACTCGAGCCAAAATTTACATTTTGAAAACTTTGCATACAATTGGTATTGATGATAAGTCTACAAAACTGCCCTAAGATGTTCGGCATGGTCCTCTCGACCTCGTGAATACACAAGAATATCGTCAATGAATACTATCATAAATGAATCGACAAATTCTTGAAAATCTGATTCATAAGATCCATGAAAGCCGTTGGGGCATTTGTTAGCCCAAATGACATTACCAGAAATTCAAAGTGCCCATACCAGGTTCTGAAAGCTGTTTTCGGAATATCTTGCTCCCTGATCTTCAATTGGTGATAGCCGGACCGTAAATCAATTTTGGAGAAGTACCTAGCACCCTGTAACTGATCAAACAAATCATCTATTCTTGGCAATGGGTATTTGTTTTTTATTGTGACTTTGTTGAGTTGCTGGTAGTTAATACACATCCTGGGTGATCCATCTTTCTTCCTCACAAAGAGGACCGGTACACCCCATGGTGACGCACTCGGTCGGAAGAAATCCTTTTCTAACTAATCCTTCAATTGCTCCTTCAGTTCCTTCAATTCTGCTGATGCCATCCTGTAGTGTGGAATATATATAGGCTGCGTGCCTGCCATCACATCAATCCCAAAATCAATCTCCCTATCTGGCAAAATCTTAGGGAGTTCATCAGGAAAGACCTCTGGAAATTCATTCACAACTGGCACATACTCGAGTGTAGGTGCCTCAGCGTCGGTGTCTATAACCCGGACCAAGTGATAGATACACCCCTTTTTAATCATCTTCATGGCCTTAAGGTAAGAAATAAACCTACCCTTCGGCACCATATTATCCCCCTTCCACTGAGCAACTGGCTTTGGAAATTCAAACCTCATGGTTCTAGTTCACAATCGAGCTTAGCAAAACATGAATAAAGCCAATCAATCCCCATAATTACATCAAAATCGACCATCCCCAATTTAATGAGATCGGCCACTATGTCTCGACCACGTACCATGACAATACAACCCCTATAAACCCGTGCAGCCATAATAGACTTGCCAACCGGAGTAGATACAGAGAACGGCTCGTGAAGTTGTTCTGGTTTTATCCCAAATTCCATAGCAACATAAGGGGTAATATAGGACAAGGTGGAACTGGGATCAATAAGAGCAAATACATCATGCATTTGGACAGTCAATATACATGTGACAATATCTGGAGAAGCCTCTGCAATCTGGCAATCACTCATAGCATAGAAACGGCTGGGTCCTCTTGAACTCTGCGCACCACCCCTATCTGCACCATGCCCTGCTGGTGCTGGAGTGCCTCGAGCTGCACGGGATGCTGAAGATGTTTGTTGAAATGATGCAAGGTCCATAAATACTGCTTTGCTAACATAAGACAGTAGTGGGGTGAGGATATCCATATAGTAAAAATGCCATGGGAGTTCTGGGATGACAATCCACACTGACACAATTGGAGAGTCTTCATTTGGCTTAAAAAGAGGTGTCCATGCTTCCAGCTTCATCATTTGACCTTGGATGTACATGAATTACTTGTTCCAGACTGTGGCATGATCATATTCATTGGCTAAGTCAATGTAGACAGTCTTAGCATTGTAATGGGCCATCTTGACTCCTCCTTTAAGATCAGTTTGAGTGATGAAACCTCTTCTAATGATTTCCATTCTAGGCATGGTATTGGAAAACTTCCCTACCACTGTGTATTTGCACCTGGTAGCTAAGTTGACCATGTAGTCTTCCTTTTTGAACACAACTGCAGGCAT
>AWOL01S0039510.1:1559-23769 GCA_000715115.1 Nicotiana otophora | reverse complement strand
GTTAGTGCTCGGCAAGTATGGCCCGGGTGCTAGTCATGACCCTCCAGTTGGGTCGTGACATTTCTGGCCCCGACATGGGCCTTAATAAAAGAATTTGCGAGCATCTCAAAGGAATCTATGGAATGTTCGGATAACAGCAAATACCACGTCAAGGCTCCCCTCTGAGAGTCTCTCCGAATTTCTTCATCAAAACAGATACAATCTCGTTGGGGGATAAATTGTTCCCCTTCATCACCGTTGTATAGGTGGTAATATGCTCCTGAGGGTCCAAGTCCCATCAAATTTTGGCACGTCGGGCATTTTAGCTTCGGGATCAATTCTGGTGCCGCACTTGGTTTATACCGCAACTGAGTATACTTCTTTGAGTCCAGACCTTTCAGTACCGGTGGTGAACTTGGGATTTGGTCCATACGGGCGTTCACTTCCCTCATAAACCGTAAGAGCTCGTTCTTGAAAGTGGTCCATACGACCTCGCCCCTCGGGGTGTTGTTGTCAACCCTCTACGTTGTTTGATTTGAGGGAGCGTCGGGAGGAATTGGACCTCGTCCATTTGCATTATTGGAAGCACTCAACAACGCCTACTTTATTTTTGTCATAACCTTATCCTACCGTGTGAGATGTCCTAAAATAACATCTGGTTGCTCCTGCAGGACCCTTAATGCTTCAACACCATGCTCCTCTTCAGCATCATCAGGAGTTGCCTCCCGAACATGTCACGGGTACCACCTGCCGTGGACGGGCGTTGCATCGTTTCCCTCATTGTGGGTGTCACTGATTAAACGCTCGTGCTGAGGTCTCATTGGGCCTCAAGATTGTGTGTGTTGTCAACACCATTATCTACCATTTTATGTGATTTTTGCTAAGAACAAATAATCAAAATACATTAGTAAAAGGAGCAAGGACCAACTTAATTACACGTCTGTCTAGGTCCCACGGTGGGCGCCAAACTGTTTACCCGTAAAACAGTATAGTTGAATTTATACGTGGTTTCTAGACAAGTGAATTAATTCGATCCTGAAATAATAAAAGAATTGAAGAAATATGCAATACTTAGCCTTGAGATGAAGATGTAATAGCAGAAACCGTAATTCAGGGAGCAAGACTTCCGGGCACAACAATAATGAAATCAAAAATAAGAAGATAAAATTGTATAGAGCTTTGAATAGATTATAGCGTACTTTGCCAGAAAATTCATGTCCTTTACAATGATAACAGAGCTCATTATTTATAGTTGCACCTAGGGAACAAGGTCCTAGGATCTTGCCCTTCTTTAATGTCAATTATGAGGGCCATTAAAGAATGCGTAACGATGAGCATAAATGACAAATTCTTTGTAACGGGAAGTGTACTAAATGCTGTAGAATATTCCCCATTAAATGCTACCGGGTGGCAAGTATTTATTGTATATTTATGAGTGTCATTCTTTCCGGTAACAAATGGAATAGTTGTCTTCGGTTTTAGCTATCCTCTGCCTTCGTCCACTGTCACTCTCTTATGCAATTACTTAGCATAGCATAGTTTTACCCTATACATTAGACAGTTGTACTAGAGATTTGGTTTATGTTTGATACTTAGTAGAGCTCATGTACTCGTTGGCACTAGATTTTGGGGTGGTTGTAGTATTATTTCAGTTATTTGTATAAAGTATTTATTGTATTTACGCTTTTGAGTTTATTAAACCATGTTCATTCAAATGTTAAGCTATTATGTGACTGTTAGCTTGCCTGGAAAGTAGTGGTAGGCGCCGTCAAGGCTCCGGTGGGAGTTTGATTGTGACATGTTGGTATCAGAGCACTAGGTTGCTTAGGTCTCACGAGTCATGAGCAAGGTTTAATAGAGTTTTTGCAGATTCTTATGAAAATGTCTGTACTTATCTTCGAGAGGCTATAGAACCATTAGAAAACTTCATTTTCTTATATTCTTGTCGTGCGAATTTGTTAATTCTGGAATCTAAACTTCTATTCTTCTATTCTCTCATAGATGGTGAGAAAACGTGCGACCGGATTAAGTGGACAACCACCAGTACCACTAGTTAGGGCCACGAAAGGTTGGGGCCGAGGCTGAGGTAGGGCTCGTACTATAGCCATGGCAGCATCAGTGGAGCCACCAATTGCTCCAGCTAAGGAGCAGATACCAAATGTTGTTGAGCTGGTGGGACCAACTCAGGCACCAGCTGTGCCCTACACCAGCCAATTTACAGGCCGGGGGAGGTGCCCAGACACCCGCCGCCCGTACTCCAGAGCAGCTAGCTCAGTGACTTCAAACACTAAGGGTGTTACCGGTTTAGTCGGTTGCTGCTGCTCCGGCCGAGGTTGGTTCACCTATGAGTGATGAGGAGAAAAATAGATTGGAGCAGTTTAGGAGGCTTAAGCCTCCAGAGTTCAGTGGGTAGAGTCAGAGGATGCTCAGGATTTTATAGATAGGTGTCAGTGGAATCTTCACACAACAGGTCTTTTGGACACCAGTGGGGTTTCATTTACTACTTTTTCAGCTGACATGGGTAGCTTACTAATGGTGGCAGGCTTATGAGTTGAGCAGGCTAGCCGATGCAGCTCCACTTACATGGCATGAGTTCTCGCTTCTCTTCTTAGAGAAATTTGTCCCACAGACTCACAAAGAGGAGTTGCGTAGGTAGTTTGAGCAGCTATGCAAGGAGGGTATGATCGTGATTCAGTATGAGATGAGGTTTGCAGAGTTGGCTCGTCACGCGGTATAGTTAGTTCCCACTGAGAGGGAGAAGATTAATAGGTTCACTGATGGCCTTAACTATAGATTATGCTTCATTATGGATCGGGAGGTTGCGACAGGTACGAGGTTTGACCAGGTGGTCAATATTGCTAGACGCTTAGAGCTAGTTCGCAGCCAAGAGCGCGAGGAGCAAGAGGCCCTATGTATCAGGTAGTTTCAGTGGTACCTAATCTGGAGGTCAGTCACATCACAATAGAGGCCGTCCTTATAGGCCTGCTTAGATGGCTCATCCGGTTCATCGTGGTGCATCCGTTAGTCATGGCATAGCTGCTCAAACTCAGAGTTCATACCGTGCTCTATCAGTTCAGGTTTCGTCAGTACCGAGTTCTTTTAGAGGCTACTCCAGTTCTCGGGGTCCGGTTCAGGCCTTGTCGCCATCCTTAGATCGAGGTTGCTTCGAGTGTGGAAAGTTGGGAATGTTAGGAGGCATTGCCCCCGTCTTATGGGAGGTCCAGTTCAAATGAGAGGTTACTCTATGACTTCTGCACAAGTTACTACGCCACCCGCTCAGCCAGCTTGGGGTGGGACTTAGGCAGTTTGAGGTCGCCCAAGAGGGGGAGGTTGATCAGGTGGTGGTCAGGCTCGATGCTATGCTTTTCCTGCCAGGCCAGAGGCAGTTGCTTCAGACGCAGTGATCACATGTATTGTTTCAGTATGCCACAGGGATGCTTCAGTATTATTTGACCTTGGTTCAACTTATTCATATGTATCATCGTACTTTGCTCCTTATTTGGACATGCCCTGTGATTCTTTCGTTATGCTTATTCATGTATCTATGCCAGTGGGTGACTCTATTATTGTGGACCATACATATCAGTCATGTGTGGTGGGTATTGGGGGTTATGAGATGAGAGTCGATCTTCTACTACTTATCATGATTGATTTTGACGTGATATTAGGCATGGATTGGTTGTCGCTATTTCACGTTATTTTAGATTGTCATGCCAAGACCGCGACGTTGATGATGCAAGGGATGCCGAGTTTAGAGTGAAGAGGTTCCCTGAATTATGTTCCTAGTAGGGTGATTTCGTACTTGAAGGCTCAACAAATGGTTGAGAAGGGATGTTTGGCATATTTGGCCTTTGTGAGAGATGTTAGTGCTGATACTCCTACCATTGAGTCAGTTCCTGTAGTGAGAGATTTTCCAGATGTGTTTCCTACAAACCTGTCAGGCATGCCACCCGATAAGGACATTGAATTTGGTATTGACCTTGTGCCGGGCACTCAGCCCATCTCTATTCTGCTATAGTGTGTCCCATTGGGGTGCACCGGTCCTGTTTGTGAAGAAGAAGGATGATACTATGCGGATGTGTATTGATTATAGACAGTTGAACAAAGTTACAATTATAAACAAGTACCCATTACCGCACATTGATGACTTATTTGACCAGCTTCAGGGTTATAGATTGTTTTCAAAGATTGATTTGAGGTCTAGGTATCATCAGCTGAAGATTCAGGATTAGGATATTTTGAAGACGACATTCAGGACCTGCTATGGTCACTACGAGTTTCTTCTGATGTCTTTTGGGCTGACCAATGCCCCAGCCGCCTTTATGCATTTGATGAACAATGTATTCCAGCAATATCTTGATTCATTTGTCATCATGTTCATTGATGACATCTTGGTGTATTCACGTAGCCGGGAGGATCATGAGCAGCATCTGATGATTGTACTCCAGACGTTGAGGGAGAAGAAGCTATATGCTAAATTCTCCAAGTTTTGGCTTGATTCGATGGCATTCTTGGGCCACGTGGTGTCCAGTGAGGGGATCAAGGTAGATCCGAAGAAGATTGAGGTAGTTCAGGGATCGCCTAGACCATCTTTAGCTATAGAGAATCGGAGCTTCTTAGTTTTGGCAGGTTATTATCGTTGTTTTGTGGAGGGTTTTTCATCCATTGCTGCACCTTTGACTTGATTGACCCCGAAGGGTGCCCCATTCAGGTGGTTATATGAGTGTGAGGAAAGCTTTTAGAAGCTTAAGATTGCCTTGACCACAACTCCAGTTCTAGTTTTTCCTTCAGCATCGGGTGCATATATGATTTATTGTGATGCTTCGCGGATTGGTATTGGGTGTGTCTTGATGCAGGAGGGTAGGGTGATTGCTTATGCTTCGCGCCAGTTGAAGCCCCATGAGAAGAACTACACCGTTCATGATCTGGAGTTGGAAACTATTGTTCACGCATTGAAGATTTGGAGGCACTATCCCTACGGCGTGTCTTATGAGGTATTCATAGATCATCGGAGTCTGTACCACTTATTTAAGCAAAAGGATCCAAGCTTGAGGCAGCAAAAGTGGTTAGCGCTGTTGAAAAACTACGATATCACTATTCTGTATCATCCTAGGAAGGACAATGTGGTGGCCGATGCCTTGAGTAGAAAAGCGGAGAGTATGGTAGACTTGCATATATTCGAGTTGGTGAGAGACTGCTAGCATTGGAAGTTCAGGCGTTGGCCAATTGTCACGACCCAAATCGGAGAGCCGCGATGGGCACCCGGTGCCTTACTCAACCGAGTACCAACATAATGTATCTTTCTTATCACACCATCATGGGTTATATGGGCCATAAGGGCCGTCATGGGATAACTAGAATAAAACATAAGGGAATACTAGACATAGGACGGCCCAACATGATATAGAAACTTATACATGTGACACACGGGCCTATAAGACCAACATGATCATTTGTACACTCAAAACATTGGCCGGTAAGGCCATACAAGTATCCATATACATTAAATCTATCTACAAGACTCTAAGAGTACATAAATGCCGTAAAGGTCGGGATAGGGTCCCGCCATACCAATCAATACATGTCCAAATCATACTGACAAAATAGGCAACTCCGGAGCAAGTGGAGTGCACCAACACCTTTCGCTGAGCTGATAGCCTACTAGGAGGATTGCCAACCTGCCTATTGGGACCTGCAAGCATGAAACACAGTATCCCCAGGCAAAAGGGACGTCGATACAAATAAGATACCGAGTATGTAAGGCATGAAAAGTAGTATATAGAAGACATGAAAGAAACATGGAATAAAGGACTCAACCTGTAAGTCTGAATAGCTCTATGAATTATGAAACATTTATAACGTCATGAATAGGCGTATAAATGTCATATCATGCATAATTATATACGTACATAACATCATCAAGCCTTTGAGGGAATCCCATCATATCATCTCGGCCTATGTGGGAGAAATCATCAATATATACCAGCTGATCAGATGGTGGTGCGTATATAACGCCATAACCTTTTTCCATATCCCATATGCATATAATATACGCGTATATAATGCCATCTAATCATGGGTATAGGTACATGTATTAATGAATGCAATGCATAAGAAGTAAGTCAATAAGATCTCTCGAGATGTCATAAGATCATTATGCCTTCGGTTAATATCACGAAATAAACTTTATTAACATACGTATTTTCTGAAACCCATGAATAGACGATATATTAATAGGATATATGGAGAATGATGAACATAGACAACCATAATACTTCTAAGAATATATTCATTTGTGAAAATTGCGTGTTTGCTCATTTCGTTGTATTATATGCATCATGCCAAACGGAAGGAAGGGATAGCCTTAACATACCTTAACTCGTTGAGTGATTATTATCTTCCAAGAAACTCTTCAAACAACTCAACTTAATCTACGATGGCATAAAGAGATTCCAATCAGTGCTGAGTAAAGGCTAAGTCTGTAACTTAAGCTATTAGCTCATTGACGTAAATTCGATAGCATCTCCCCTGTAACAAGGGCCTCCTCAAATACCATTTACCAATAAGAACAACCAGGGAAATCCGAAAAGAAAAAATGTACAATAGCAAGACACCATTCAAACAACTCAACTTAATCTACCATGGCAGAAGGAGATTCAAAATCAGTGCTGAGTAAAGGCTAAGTCCGTAACTTAAGCTATTAGCTCATTGACATAAATTCGACAGCATGTCCCCTATAACAAGGGCCTCCTCAAATACCATATACCAACAACAACAACAACAACAACAAGAGCAATGCGACAACATATAAGTATCAATAACAAGACACCATATAACAACAACAAGTCACAACTACTTCACGCCGAGCGACAAGCTCCGATTGGAATCCATATACCACATATCACCCCTTATAGACTTCCTACTTTAACTTAACAGTATCATTAATATGATAATGAAGTCATTCTTCAATGATTCCAGCCTTATACTATATATTTATAACAAAGGAAACAATCCACAACTCCAACCATCCTCAATTAGCAACTTTATTCACTAGTTCATGTCTAGTCCATCCATTTAAATTAATCAACATCAAGATAACCTTAAGCACATGCAATAAAACAATATACTTACCTTCTACAGTAGCTTAAAGTCGAAATCCAAGTTACATTTAGCTTACAACAGCCCTCAATGGCAATACAACACCATAGAAGTGACTTAAGCTAATCTTCACTTCCAATCTCAAGTTTCATATGTTTCTTTCACCAATTCACTTGATAAATATATAGACATGCATAAAAACAGAAACCATATCATAATCAAGTTATTTTTCCCATTTTCCGGCCATAATAACACACACACACACACACACACACATATATATATATATATATATATATGTATATATATATAAAACCTTAAAATAACCCAAAAAAGATAACATCTCTTCCCCTTTCAAGTGCTATCTTGTAATCTTTCACTCCAACACCACAACCAACATGTAATTAACCTTAAACACCATCAAAAAGATGTTAAACATACCTTAGGAAGTAGATAAAACTCAAACCCTAATCTTAACTAAGTCCACCATCATCCTTATTCACATCACAACACCATAGAGGGGTTATTCTTCACCAATGGCTATCTTTGATGTTGGATTATGGTGTATTTTTTTGAAATTTGTTTGGAGACTTGGGGGAACTATTTGGGAAGTTTGGAGAGTCTGAGTATGGAAGTAGGACTAAAAATAATCAAAGCGCATCCCAAAAACGAGATAGAAACAAGTGAAGGTCGGCCACCGACCAAGTGGGTCCCATAGGAGCTTCCTGCGCAGTCTCGCGAGAACACAAATATCTCTCTACTCTGATGTCGTATTGACTAACAATTTAGTGCATTAAAAACTAGACTCATAGATCTTCAATTTGGTAGGTGGACCATCCCGTAATTGCAAGTATATTTGAATAAAAGTGCAACTACATTTGACCTAATTTTCAGCATCTTTATGCATGTAACTTGTGATGACCTTTGCCAACATATGTTCCACAATCCGCTTGACTTCAAAACATAATACACAACTATTATACAACTAAAATAATGCATAACATAACCTCCTTATCATGTTAATCACCCTATTCATATCCCAAAATTACATGTTATAATATTCCCAACTTGTCGACTTTCGATGAAACTTATTTTCTTTAATTTGTTTAGCTTCTAAGTCTTTCAACCATCTTGGTACTTGTTATCCATGATCTTAAAGATTTGTAACCTCCAAGGTAATATGATTAACTTACTTTATGTAATTTCAAATACGATCTTTTTTCTAAGCTTACGTCAGTTGACTTAGGACGTACTCTGACGTACGAAAATTTGGGGTGTAACATCATTCCCCCCTTTGGAACATTCATCCTCGATTGTTGACTGATGCGCCTATTAGTATCATAACATATAGCTTTTATGAATACTTTAATACTGTCCTTGCCACCTAGGCAATTGTTTTATGAATAAATTCAAAGGCCAGGGCATTCCCCCTTTAGGCCTCATTCTCACACCACGACTTATGGTCGGAATCCTTCCAATCTCGTAATGGTTGCTACCTTCTATCATGCAGCTGTACGACTCTAGCCTTGTAAGTGTACCTATGCAACTCTTCTCTCTTTTTTCCTCCAGCTATTAGCCAATCTCTAGGCCTCGCTTTGTGAACATATACAGAACTATGACAAGCTGTCCCTCAGGGTATCTATAGGTGTACTGAAGTTCTTCTCTCGGTACTTTGTCGAACTTACGACCATTGGTATATCTTCTTTCATAGCCTCTGTTATCTATGCATAAGGCTTTACTACATCTTGGTAGGTTATACTATACCATAACACTTTTATTATTACCAAGGTCTGCTACCCAACTCCAGGTTACTCTCTCGCTGCTTATCCTATATATAAATCTAAGTCCTTTAGTTCTTCTCCAATACTGTTCATCTTAAGAATGATGACCTAATCTCATCTCATACTTTGTAACTTTTATCCATCCATTGTTGATTCACCTTAATGTTGATCTATAATCTACATTTGATAACTTGAAACCTCTTACATAATACATTATCACTAGGGCTCTTGTCGTATCGGGGAACATTTGAAGTGATTTTCCTTATCCACCTAGAGGCGATACTATACTTCAATAACTATATTTCATAGCATCCCAACGTGATTCACCTTATTGGGGGGGGGGGTATTCTAATCCTGCGCAATTCATGAAATCCCTTTTCTTTAAATCATTACTCAATCAAATACATAAACGTCATCCTCTTATCTATCACAATTACACCCTTATTCTACTACTAGGGAAGCATTTCATCTCTCCTAATTGCTCCTAGTCTTAGATTCCTCCAAGTTCATTCAAGCTATACTGAGCTTTCTATAACTTAAGGTAGCCATCAACACTCTTGATTTGATGGACTTAATCCTGAGGCCTTACCTATTCTTGTCACCTTCTTACTCATCTTTTCTTATCCTTACTCCTATCTACCTAAAAACTTGTCGCTCTACTATACTTTAGCTTGCAACCTACACCCTATCTAGTTTTACTACTCTCAACCTTCCTTTAACTTTCTAGCACTATAGATTTTCTTTCGTGCCTTCTCAGTTGTCTTTAAATATAAGCAATTACTATTCCTAGTCGTTCTACCACTTGCTGCATAAATGCTTGGCTTATCTTAGTGCCCATGAATACTTGAATGTCCTGTAACTCATATGATCTCAAATATGACTTTTGATTTTTACTTCCCGCTCATTAGCCACGATAGGTGCCACTTTTTTATGGAGTGCATACAATGTTGTAGTGGGACTGTTGTTAGAAGACCATTTCTTCTTTATGTTACTATGCTTAGGTTGAAGCCTTCTTCCTTATTTCCTCAGCGACTCTTCTCCCCTTTCCCCCCAACTTTTGGCCAATCTCTTTGTAAATATATATAGAGCTTGACAAGATGTCCCTCTGGGTATCTATAGGTATACTGAAGTCCTTCGCTCGGTGCTTTGTTGAACTTATGAATATTGTTACACCTTATTTCATAGATCCGTTTATCCATCCTTATGGCTTTACTGCCATAACCCTTACTTTGATTTATCATTACTGAGGTTCGCTACCAAACTCCAGGTTACTTTCATTGCTTCTTATCATAGATGTATAAATCCATGTCCTTCAATGCTTCCTTATTATTGTTCATCTAAAGGATGGAATCATTATCTCCTCTCATACATTGGATCTTGGAGGATATGCTACACCCCTGTGTTATGGATTTCGGAAGTTTATGGGATCAGTTCTTACCGCTTGTAGAGTTTGCCTACAACAACAGCTACCAATCGAGTATTCAGATGGCTCTTTATGAGGCCTTATATGGGAGGTGGTGTCGTTCTCCAGTTGGTTGGTTGGAGCCGGGAGAGGATAGGTGTCACAACCCAAACCGATGGGCCGCGACGGGCACCCTGTACCTTACTCAACCGAGTACCCACGTAACGTATCTTTCTTATTACTTCATCATATACACGTGACATACGAGCCTAATAGGCCAAGATGATCATTTATAAACTCAAAACATAGGCCGACAAGGCCGTACAATCTTTCACGTACATGACATATGTCTACAAGCCTCTAAGAGTACATAAATGTCATAAAGGTCGGGACAGGGCTTCGCCATACTAATCTATATGTTCTAATTATACTGACCACATAAGTAACTCCGGAACAAATGGAGTGCACCAACATCTTCCGCTAAGCTGATCGCCTACTTGGAGGACTCTCGACCTGTCTATCGAGACTTGCGGACATGAAACGCAGCGTCCTCAGGAAAAAGGGACGTCAATACAAATAATGTACCGAGTATGTAAGGAATGGAAATTAGTAAATAATAGATATAAGAGAAACATGGAGTAAAAGACTCGACATGTACGTGTGCATAGCTTTGCGAGTCATTTCATTTTTATAATGTCATGCATATGCGTATAAATTTCATACCATACATAGGTATATGCGTTCATAGCATCATCAAGCCTCTGAGGGCATCCCATCATATCATTTCATCCACTGTGGGCAAATCATCAACGTATACCAGCTGATCAGGTGGTGGTGCGTATATAACGCCATAACCTTTTCCCATATCCCTTATACATATAATATATGCGTATATAACGCCATCTGGCCAAGGGTCAATGTACATGTATAAATGCATGAAATGCATAAGAAATACGTTAAAACTATTTTTTCGGAATGTCATAAGAATAATATGCCTTAAGAAATACGTTAATAAGATTTTCTTAGAATTTCATAAAAATAATATACCTATCGGATAAATTTTATCAAATACGTATTTTTCTGAGACCCATGAACAGAAGATATAATAATAATTCACATGGGAAATTAAGAATGTAGACACCCTTAATATTTGTATAAATAGAGTCATTTATGGAAATTGTGCGTTTGCTCGTTTCTTTCAGTATCATTTGGGTCATGCCAAAAAGAAAGAAGGGATAGCCTTAACATACTTGAACTGATTCTCTTGAGAAAGATTACACCGTACTCCTTAAAATTTGTAAAAACTCACGCTATGTTATGTTGTGAAGTTTCAAATGAGCTTTGGAGCTCCATCCGTTAACAAAAGAACGGGAAGTATGGTGCTGGAATAGGAAATACTAGCAATGGTCGTTTGTGAGTGCTTGAGGGGATTTGATGATCTGATCTAAATCTGTATCCATTAACTCATAAACCAAATAAACATCTTTGAAACTTGTCTTGTAGCAAACTTTAGATTGCATCTTCTGATGGAAGTGAATATTACTATGTAAATCATGTTAAGAAAGCTAAAGAATGGTGTAAATCTTTGTTGGATACTTGCTGAATTTTGTCTATTATATTGTAGAGATGAAATGTGAATTATGAGAGGTCTTTATGTCTTTGGTGGTAGGCCCCACTTGTATGGTGACTTGGCTAAAGAATGCCCAATTTATGCCACTTTGCTTTGTGAATAATGAGTCAAAATTTGTTGGCTTTCATGGCTGCCACATTTAGGTTCTTTAGACTTATCCAAATCTTAATTACTTAATTAGCTTAGTTATTTAGTTAATATCCCACTAAAAATTTATAATTACCCAATTTTCCACATACTTAAGAATTATCTCAAATTACTTAAAATATTACTCACTTTTAATACACTCTATATACCTTACTATCATGGTCAGGTGGTACCTTGTATGACACTAGTCCATGAATACAGGGTATTATAGCTCGGACCGTATTTTATCCTAAATTGACAAACTTCAACGAAACTCATTTTCTTCGATTTGCTTGCCCTCTCACCTTCACGAATTTACTTATTTCTTATTTGAAATAGCATAGTACTTATAATTCCAAAATAATCTCATTCCCGAGCTTATGTCGATTAACTTACGACGAAACTTTAACGTACAAAAATGCGGGATGTAACATTATTCCCCGCTTTGGAACATTCGTCCTCGAATGTTGACTGATGCATTTATCATTTTTATGACTTAAGCCTTCCGAATAATTTAGTACTCTCCTTGCCGTCTATCATTTATCATTTATCATTCCCCCCTTTAGGCCTCTTTCTCACACCATGACTTATGGTCCGAATCCTTCCAATCTCGTAACTGTTGTTACCTTCTATCATCCAGCCCATACGACTTTGACCTTGTACGTGCGCCTATGCGACTCTTCTCCCCTTTTCCCCCAACTTTTGGCCAATCTCTAGGCCTCACTTTGTAAATATATACAGAGCTTGACAAGATGTCCCTCTGGGCATCTATAGGTATACTGAAGTTCTTTGCTCGGTGCTTTGTTGGACTTACGAATATTGTTATACCTTATTTCATAGATCCGTTTATCCACCAGTATGGCTTTACTGCCATAACCCTTACTTTGATTTATCATTATTGAGGTCCGCTACCAAACTCCAGGTTACTTTCGTTGCTTCTTATCATAGATGTATAAATCCATGTCCTTCAATGCTTCCTTGTTATTGTTCATCTAAAGGATGGAATCCTTATCTCCTCTCATACATTGGAACTTTATCCATCTATTGTCGATTCACCTTAACGTTGATCCATAATCTACCACTGATAACTTGACCTCTTATGTAACACTGTCGTTAGGGCTCACGTCTTGTCGGGGAATATTTGAAGTGATTTCTTCTGATCCACTTAGCGGCGATACTGTACTTCAATAACCGTACTTTATAGTATCCCAATGTGGTTCACTTACGTGGGTATTTTAATCTCGTACAATCCATGAAATCCTCTTCAAATCTTTATTCACTCGAAGGCCTAAACGTCATCCTTTATCCATCACAATTACACCCTCATTGTACTATCAGGGCAGCATTCTATCTCTTTCAAATGCTATTAGTCTTAGACTCCCTTGAGTTTATTCATGCTATACTGAACTTGCTATAACTTAGAGAGATCATTAGCTCTCTTGTTTTCACGAGCTTATCCCGAGAACTTACATGTTCTCGTCACCTTCTTACTCGCCCTTTCTCATCCTTACTCCTGTCATAAAACCTTGTCGCTTTACTATACTTTAGCTTGAGACCTCTACGTATTTATTTATACTACCTTCCTTCAACTTGCTTGCACCATTGATTCCCTTATGTTATTCTGGAACATTAAGCGAGACATCACATCATCTCTAACTCTTCTTTACTCTCTTGACTAGATCTCTCGGTACTTAGAAACCATAGGCTGGAAGGTACGCCACTGACGATGCTGCTATCATTCTTGGACACTGAATCCCAACGATTCTAGCCCTCTACCTGAAGTATGGATTATTCACAATCTTCTGCACCTGAGTATCTCGTATGTTGTTCACCTTTACCTTACTTGCCTTAAAATCTTGCATCGTATCTTCTATCTCTTTCATGACCTTCCTCCCATACAGATATAATTCACGTCCATAACTTGAAGCTCTATTATAATACTTGCACCTCTAGTATATACACAATTCGGTGGGAGCTCCATACTTATTTTTTATGAGGCAGATACACTTCTAACTGTCTTTATCGTAGACCATTATAGAATATGATTATTGTACTATCTTTGTTGTACCTCTGATATTAAGAGTGATCCTGCAATGTTCTCAATCACGATTTTTATAATTTTCTAGGTCCAATAATCAAACTCATGATTTACTTCGTTGTTGTAGCTCTTTAGTTTCCTCTTTCTTCTGATCAGCCTTTATGTAGGCTTAAGCTATCTTACGATCTGTGGCTCCCGGTATTATTAATTACTTTAGCCTTACATGGATGCTATGGAATATCACGGATACAATCTTCTAATAATTCAATCCCTTGTTTATGACCTGGGCTCAATTCTTTCTTTTAACTTATACCGAAATCTTCTACGGCTGTATGATTGTCAACATATATACTGTATGGATAATACTCCGAAACCTTAAGTGCGTTCATAATGTAACTAACTCTTGATCATTGATCGAATAATTCCTTTTGTTCCTTCTCAGCTTTCTTTAAACGTAAGCTATTACTTTTCCTGGTCTTCAGGGCCCCTTGTTGCACGCATACTTAGCTTACCTTAGTGCCCACACATATTGGAATTCCATACAACTCATATGATCTTGAGTATTACTTCTGATTTTACTTCCCGTTCATTAGCCATGGTAGGTGCCACTTTCTCATGGAGTGCATACAATGTTGTAGTGAGACTGTTTTTACATGACCACTTCTTCTTTAGGTCATTGTGCTTAGGTTGAAGAAATCCTTATTTCCTCAGCTAGTCTTTCGTTGTAGTACTTTGGGAGGACCCTCTGACTCTTGCAAATCTGTAGGCTTATTACATTGTATACTCGACGGACCTTTTGATGTCCTTCCTTGTCTATAATTATCTGTAGTTACTTACTTCCATGCCCTTGTGCTTGTAGGGTTGTTCTGAACTGATATTTTGACTGTCTTCCCAGTGGGACTCTCTTTTATTACCGTAACACTCATACGATACCTTTACTACCCCGACTCCTATCTGAATATTTCTCAAGTATCATTATGGCATACTGCGAGACTGAAGTCCCCATGTTGGGGTTCACTATGTTCATCTTGCAAAATCTGTTGATTTGTCTATGTCCTCTTGTTTAGCCATAACTAGGCTCTTCCTGGATCAACTACTAACTACTCCTTGGCCCATTTTCATATCAATATTCCGCGTAATATTTCTTGGGTTATTTCCTTTGCATTAACTTACGTCTCGCACTGGCTCCTTATTTATCAATCACAGCTCAGGCAGGAACCCTTACTTCCTCTCCTTGATGTCGTGCTTGCACAATATTCTGGAATCGCAGCATATCTACAGGATTTGGGTAAGGTCCATCTCATTCCTTTTTCATTTTTATCGCATTATTCCTTTACCATTCCATAGTCACTAGAACCACTTAATTCCGACTTAATGCCACATCACTCCACATTATTCCCCCCTTTAGGGGAGTACTAAGAGCTGAAGCCACGAGGATCTACCTGTAGATATTTTACCTCTTTATCTTTGGCATCTTCTCACATCATCGATGGCCCTTACTTGCCTTGCGGTAATCCTTCTGTATCAAAGATAATAAAATTCCTTACTCACGAGGGTGACACTTAGCATAACTGGCACATACAGTCCCTTAAGCTTAACATTGCTTGCTTTAGCGAAACATCTTCCTGAATGACCATTCTCTGAATTTCTTATGAATCTTCTTCTGTTTTCCATTCTATTATCGCCAGAACGAAATCTAAAATTCTCATGATGCCGACCATTATCAAATCACTCAGTCCCTATTTCATGTTTAGTTTATCTTGTTCACCAGCCCATACTGATTTCTATTATTCTGGGGTCTAACTTTTCCTTCTGGTAGTTGCGTTAGAGTCACAAACTTATTTCTCGAGATGAGGATATGCCTTTATGGCCTATACTCTTTTGTTGTCTCAAGGCCTGTCACCTCTCTTTTACTCATACTACTTTATTAACTCTCTTCTTATTTTCCTGCTAACATTTCTGTCTATCACTTTATTATAAAAACTTCAACAAGATATTCTTTTGCTTTTAGCTCCCCTTTGCTCCATCCACTGGCTCTTCGAGTTGCCTAGCATTATATCTCTACTAGGGGCGGGAGCCATACTAAGATAATATTTATCCTTTCCAGGCTTTCAGTGCCTATCTTTGTAGTACTCATATCTAGCTGTACTATTTTAGGGTGCACCATCGAGGTAACTCATAAGGAGATCCATTACCACGTTTTCTCTATCCTTCAGAAACGTCAATTAACTCTACCAATCCATCCACCATTTTGGGTTACTCTATCCTCAGCCGGATCCTGATAACTCGTCCTTCTCTTAAACTATGTCTGTTAGCTCCCATAGGGCATAACTAAGATTGGTGTGACCGATTGTACATACATCTATCACTATTGAAGGTAACTCAAAATGCTTATATCTCCCTTCCTGAATGGTAAATAATAATAATCTTTATTAACTAGATACCTCGTACCCTTTTTCATCTTGCTTCTTTTACTTCTTGAAACTTGTATTTATCTTCTGAATCTCTCATTGTCTTTCACCATAAAGGTGTATAAATATTCTTGCCTTAAGGTTCCTTATCAAGAGGCTTACACATCTTAGTGTACACATGATCTGCTGAATACCTCATATTTATCCATCATAAGCATGATGCAAAATTGAGTTCCTCTGACTCAACTCTTCCACAGCTATATCTCTTACCAACCGTCTTTCTGGATATAGGCATCATTGTATTACGAATAAAATAGAGTTTAGGAAATTGAGTTCTTACAACTAAGCTCTACCACACGATCTAGAGTAAGAAGAAAGAGTGACAATCCTAAATGCCTTGTAGCCTCCTGCTTATAAGTGTGGTGCACAACACACCCATAAATAAGACTCTACTAGACACGGCATGTAGACTCCCTAGGACAGAACTCCTTTGATACCACTTTTGTCTCGACCCAAACCGATGGGCCGCGACGGGCACCCGGTACCTTACTCAACCGAGTACCCACGTAACGTATCTTTCTTATTAATTCATTATATACACGTGACATACGGGCCTAATAGGCCAACGTGATCATTTATAAACTCAAAACACAGGCCGATAAGGCCGTACAATCTTTCACATACACGACATATGTGTACAAGCCTCTAAGAGTACTTAAATATCATAAAGGTCGGGACAGGGCCCCGCCATAATAATCAGTACATGTTCTAATCATACTGACCATATAAGAAACTCCGGAGCAAATGGAGTGCACCAACATCTTCCGCTGAGCTGATCGCCTACTTGGAGGACTCTCGACCTGCCTATCGAGACTTGCGGACATGAAACGCAGCGTCCTTAGGAAAAAGGGACGTCAATACAAATAATGTACCGAGTATGTAAGGAATGGAAATCAGTAAATAATAGATATAAGAGAAACATGGAGTAAAAGACTCGACATGTACGTGTGCATAGCTTTGCGAGTCATTTCATTTTTATAATGTCATGCATATGCGTATAAATTTCATACCATACATAGTTATATGCGTTCATAGCATCATCAAGCCTCTGAGGGCATCCCATCATATCATTTCAGCCACTGTGGGAAAATCATCAACGTATACCAGCTGATCAGGTGGTGGTACATATATAACGCCATAACTTTTTTCCATATCCCTTATACATATAATATACGCATATATAACGCCATCTGGTCATGAGTCAATGTACATGTATAAATGCATGAAATGCATAAGAAATACGTTAAAAATATTTTTTGGGAATGTCATAAAAATAATATGCCTTAAGAAATACGTTAATAAGATTTTCTCAGAATGTCATAAAAATAATATACCTATCAGATAAATTTTATCAAATACGTATTTTTCTGAGACTCATGAACAGAAGATATAATAATAATTCACATGGAAAATTAAGAATATAGACACCCTTAATATTTCTATAAATAGAGTCATTTATGAAAATTGTGCGTTTGCTCGTTTCTTTCAATATCATTTGGGTCATGCCAAAAAAAAAGAAGGGATAGCCTTAACATACTTGAACTAATTCTCTTGAGAAAGATTACACCGTACTCCTTAAAATTTGTAAAAACTCACGCTATGTTATGTTGTGAAGTTTCAAATGAGCTTTGGAGCTCCATCCATTAGCAAAAGAACGGGAAGTATGGTGCTGGAATAGGAAATACTAGCAATGGTCGTTTGTGAGTGCTTGAGGGGATTTGATGATCTGATTTAATCTGTATCCATTAACTCATAAACCAAATAAACATCTTTGAAACTTGTCTTGAAGCAAACATTAGATTGCATCTTCTGATGGAAGTGAATATTACTATGTAAATCATGTTAAGAAAGCTAAAGAATGGTGTAAATCTTTGTTGGATACTCTCTGAATTTTGTCTATTATATTGTAGAGATGAAATGTGAATTATGAGAGGTCTTTATGTCTTTGGTGGTAGGCCCCACTTGTGTGGTGACTTGGCTAAAGAATGCCCAATTTATACCACTTTGCTTTGTGAATAATGAGTCAAAATTTATTGGCTTTCATGGCTGCCACATTTAGGTTCTTTAGACTTATCCAAATCTTAATTACTTAATTAGCTTAGTTATTTAGTTAATATCCCATTAAAAATTTATAATTATCCAATTATCCACATACTTAAGAATTATCTCAAATTACTTAAAATACTACTCACTTTTAATATACTTCATATACCTTACTATCATGGTCAGGTGGTACCTTGTATGACACTAGTCCATGAATACGGGGTTTTATAGCTCGGATCGTATTTTATCCTAAATTGACAAACTTCGACGAAACTCATTTTCTTCGATTTGCTTGCCCTCTCACCTTCACGAATTTACTTATTTCTTGTTTGAAATAACATAGTACTTATAATTCAAAAATAATCTCATTCCCGAGCTTACGTCGATTAACTTACGATGAAACTTTAACGTACAAAAATACGGGATGTAACAATAAGTTATTGGGTACTAATTTAGTTCGGGATGCCTTGGAGAAAGTCAAGTTGATTCAGGATCGGCTTCGTATAACACAATCTAGACTGAAGAGTTATGTTGATAGGAAGGTTCGTGATGTTGCTTATATGGTGGGTGAGAAGGTGTTACTCAGAGGTTCGCCCATGAAGGGTGTGATGAGGTTCGGGAAGAAGGGCAAGTTGAGCCCTTGGTATATTAGCCCTTTTTAGGTGCTTGAAAGGATTGGAGAGGTGGCGTACAAGCTTGTATTTCCTCCTAGTCTATCGGGTGTTCACCCAGTGTTTCATGTTTCTATGCTCTGGAAGTATTATGGTGATCCGTCATATGTTTTGGATTTCAACACGGTTCAGTTAGATGGGGATTTGACTTATGATGTGGAGCTTTGATTAGTAGGTTCGAAAGTTGAGATCAAAGAATATAGATTTAGTGAAAGCTCAGTGGAGAGGCTAGCCAGTCAAAGAGGCTACTTGGGAGAACGAGCGGGAGATGTGGAGCAGATATCCACACCTATTTGATACTCCAAATATGATTCTAGACCCGTTCGAGGACGAACATTTATTTAAGAGGGCGAGAATATAATGACCCAGCCTGTCGTTTTGTGTATTGTAGCCCTATTCCCCTACTTATCGCTTCTTCTATGTTCATTTGTGGTTATGTGACTTGCCTAGGTGGTTGGTTTGGTTTCGGGGATGTTTCGGAGTGAATTGACACACTTAGTCCCAAGGTTGAAGGCTTAAGTTGAAAGAATTAACCGGAGTTTGACTTTTGTGTAGACAACTCTAGAATGGAGTTTCGATGGTTTCAGTAGCTTCGTATGGTGATTTTGGACTTGGGCGTATGTCCGGATATTGATTTGGAGGTACGTAGGTCGTTTTAGCTTGAATTGGCGAAAGTTGGAAAGTTGAAGGTTTGGAAGGTTGAGAGGTTTGATCGAGAGTTGACTTTGTTGAATCCGGGTTCGGATTTTGGTTCTAGGAGTGGGAATAGATCCGTTGTATCATTTGGGAATTGCCTGCAAAATTTGAGGTCATTCGGTGTTGATTTGGTATTGTTTGACATTGGTTTTAGAAGTTGGAAATTTATTGGTTTCACTAATCTTGAACTGGGGTGCGATTCGTGATTTTGATACTGTTTGATGTGATTTTAGGCTTTGAATAAGTTCGTATCGTGATTTAGGACCTGTTGGTATGTTTGAATGTGGTCCCGGGAGCCTCAGGTGTGATTCAGATCAAGTTCGGCTTCATTTTGGTCTTGTTGGACTGCTGATTTCCGTGTATTTGGTTTCTATATTCGCGATCGCAAAGAGAGGATCACGATCGCGTAGGGTTATTTGGTGGCTGGTGGAAATTATTCTTTGCGTTCGCGAGTCCAGGGACGCGTTCACGAGTCCAGGGACACATTCATGAAGGTTGGGGCAGGTTGTTCATCGCGAACGCGAGCTAGGTGATGCATTCACATAGAAGAGAGGTAAGGTTCAGGGGTGCCAAGCGTTTGTTCTTCGCGGTCGCGAGACCTGGATCGCGATTGCGAAGTATTAGGATGTTTGACCATCGCGGTCATGACTGGGATGTCACGTTCGCATAAGAGGCTTTGTCAGCTGGTATGATTTGTGCTTTGCGAACACGGGACATTTTTCGCATTCGCGAAGAGGAACACCTGGGCAGCAGGTTTAAAATACCATTTAGATGGTTAGAGTTATTTTATCACATTTTGAGTTGTAGAGCTCGGTTTTGGGCAATTTTGGAGGGGATTTTCACGTCTTGGATCGGGGTATGTATTTTTGACTTGGATTTGTCCATTAATCATGATTACATCCTTATTTGGTGATTTGAAGTAGAAAAAATGGGGATTTTGTTGAAACGTTTCTAAAATAAAAAAATGAGATTTGAAGGTCGGAATTGGATGAATTTGGTATGGTTGGACTCGTAATCGAATGGGTGTTCGGAATTTGTAAATTTATCGGGTTTCGAGGTGCGAGCCCATAGTTGACTTTTTGGGTTGACCTTTTGATTTTGATAAAGATGGAAACTTTATTGTGTTGAAGTTGTTTCCTATGGCATTATTTGTTGATATTGAGTTGTTTGTGGCTAGATTTGTGTTGTTTGGAGGCCGATACGTGTGAGAAAGGCTTGTTGGGGTATTGAGTTGCGCGTTTTGAGGTAAGTAACATTTCTAAACTAGGAATTGAGGTTATTTATCCCGGAAAATGTGTTATTTGTGTTGTGTTGGGGTGACGCACATACTAGGTGACGGGCGTGTGGGCGTGTACCGTGGTAATCATGATCCAAGTTGATTTTTGTATTGTGTTGCCATCAAGTCTTGTTTTATCCGTGTAATCCCTACTTGTAGAGTAATTGAGATGTGATTCATGTTAGAAATCATGTTTAGGCTATGTGCTTATTTGGTTAAGATTTAATGAGGTTATTTTTGTTGTTTTGAGTTATCTACTTTAACTGTAATTATATCTTTAGTCATGGTTCTTCATTTGCATATCATATCTCAGTCTTTGTTCATCATTCCCTGTTACATAAGATGTTATTATTGTTTGGGCTGAGTGGTACGAGATTGTGAGCCCTTGAGACTTGAGAGGTTGATGACTGAGGTGGGCCTGAGAGCCGTGTTGTGAGTGTTATTGTGGATCGAGCTGCACGCCGTAGTAGGCCATATTGATTTAACAGGATCAAGTGGCGGGCGGTAATCCGCCATGCCTTTTCAACTAAGCTAAAACAGAAATCACCGTTTGACCGGGAACTGGAATTGTTTCGCACCTCTGCTGACTTTTATATGTCCACCGAGGTTTCCACCAGTTAAAGATTTCTATTTTAACATATTTGAGAATTCTTAATCTAGCTAATTCAGTATCCTTATATTTAAAGACTGGCGGTAATCCGCACAATCAGTAAGGATAAGAATAAAAATATACTTGAATTTTATATATAGTTTAATGACTGTATGGAAGGTTAAAAACCTTTACTCAAGCAAGGGGTCTGTCATAATATAATACATACTTTTATTGAGCCCATGTGTCTAGCAGTTCTAACCGTGAAAGAAGATGCCCTTTTAACTCCTTTATCGGGCTGAAGTTCACGGCTGGCTAGACGAAGCCACTAAGGCAAAGCCAATAAGAGCAGTGTTATATTAGACTGTACCAACCATCTTGACACCAAGTCAAAACTCTATATATAAAAC
>AWOL01S0039508.1:20446-36172 GCA_000715115.1 Nicotiana otophora | reverse complement strand
TTAACTGCATTAATTGCTTATTACTAAAATTACTCGTAATAGTTATGGCAGTAATAGGTGATCACGCGTAATCACGGGTAATGTTGATTCTCTTTCCATATTCGTAATTGTTCATGAATCTTTCCCTTTTTATGGCCTCCATACATCTCGTGCATATTTCTTCTTTCCTAANAGGAGTCTGCGCAACGTTAGGTAATCCGCTTGCAAATGCACGCAAAGCTTCACCAACTTGTTGAGCAATCAATTTTCTCAAGTTATCCTACACGTTGGTCTGCTCGACAAATCGTTGCCCATCATTATGAGTAGTAGACCTTTCAGGTAAATTGTCACGTGCGCGTGGTGGAGTTGTTGTTGGCGTACAGTGTGGCGGAGTTCCACCTTGTTGTCTTTCTTGGACTCCTTCATCCACCTGAACAATTTCGTTAGTAGTTGACATGCTTTGTTGCTAAAAATAAAAATATAAAAAGTGAACAGCTTATCAGATTTCCGGTGACGGAACCAATTTGTTTAACCAAAAAATAGTTTTTGTGGTCAAAGTCAATATCAAAGAAAAGTGGATTTCTAATAACCAAGTTTATTTTACTTTTTCAAAAATAAGAGAACAAAATAAGAGAGTAAAAAAGCAATTAAATTTCAGTATTCAATAAACAAGGGAAAGAAATCTTATTAATGAATGTTGTTTCCTCCTAAAATTTGTGGACAAGATCTCCAATCAAATAGAGATATAAAGTAAAAGATTGATTGCATATATTCGTGAATATTCTGATGATCGTACAAAATAAGGTAAGGACCTTTATATAAAGATAGAAAGATGTAACGGTTTCCCCTCACTTAATTCATGCCCGTTACTACCATTAACTGCATTAATTGCTTATTACTAAAATTACTCGTAATAGTTATGGCAGTAATAGGTGATCGCTCGTAATCACGGGTAATGTTGATTCTCTTTCCATATTCGTAATTGTTCATGAATCTTTCCCTTTTTATGGCCTCCATACATCTCGTGCATATTTCTTCTTTCCTAGTTGTCAGATACGGTTCCTTCTTTTGTAAATCCCGTGGGTATTTTAAACGTGCATCATCATTCTTCTTTATTAACTTGATATAAATGCCACTTGTCACCATATCATTAATCCATATGTCATGCTTATTTGTTTACCAATACAAGATCTAATTACAAAGTGAAAATAATAAGCACAAAAAAATGGCTATTAGCGAAAGGAAAATGGTTCATAAAATTAGTCTAATTCTGATCCTTAAAAACGGTTTGGCAGGAAAATTGATCCCTAAAAGTTTGATTCTTGTAGCTAGTGTAGAATAAGGTATGTAATTTTTCTTGACTTTTGTAATATATATATGCGCGCGCGCACGCGTATAGGGTAAAATAGGATATGACACGTAGCTGACTAAAAGGAGGACATGTGAAATCCAAGATGGGATGGCTGAGTGTAACACCCTGGAATCCAAGATGGGATGGCTGAGTGTAACACCCTGGAAAAATTTTGATGAACTTAAGTGTAAAGCCCGGTAAATTTTGCTAAGAAAATAATGTTTCATGGTGCCGGACTAGGATTACGTGTTTTGGGTTAAACAATGCACGGAAAAGTAAAAAATAAATTTTGGCGGAAAAGTACATTTCTGCGGTCCATTATGCGACTGCATTATCACTCTGCGGACCGCATAATGGCCGCAGAGTGAGGCAGTTAAATGGGTCAGTTGGAAGCAATTATGCGGTCGACTATGCGACCGCATAACTGTTATGCGGTGTACTATGCGACCGCAGAACAGTTATGCGGACCGCATAGTGACCGCACACTCAGGCAGATTTTTGGTCATTTTGGACACCAATTATGCGATCGATATGCGGTCCGCATAACCATTATGCGGTCGCATATGCGATCGCAGAACCTATTCCGGAGCTTCATTTTTGGGTTTTTTAAAACCCGACCCTACTCCGTTAAATACACGCAAAGGGTCATTTTTGAGCAAATATTTTGATATTTTAGAGAGAAGGGAGAGTATTTTAGATAGAGAGAGAGAAAACCCTAGGATAATTATTCATCAAGTCTTGCTCAAATCTTGGAAGATTAACAAGGAAAAGCCCAAAAGTTCTTCATCTAAGAGGTAAGGTTCCATACCCTAGTTTTCAATTTCGAATTTGGGTAGAAGATGGTTGATTAGGAGTATGATTCTTGGGTATGAGAGTATTATCTATACATACATGTACCAAAAATATTTGTGGAAAGATTGTTGAGCTTAAATAAGTAAGAATTGGGTTGTGTAGTGAAGGAAATCTTGTAGAAGAACCTTGTGGTTAAATTTGCACACCTAGTATTTGATAAAATGCTCAATAGAGCTGAGACCATGAATATCTTCCTAATTGTTGTTAAATTTTGTTATGTCTCAAAATAGATTGGGATTGCTAAAATTTCTGGAACGTTGTAGTAATTTAAGGAAAGCTCAATTGAAGTATGTTGGCTAAACTTTCTCTCTTGGAATTGAATTCCATAATGTTTCCGTGAGTTTCAAAATATGGGTTGCGTATTAAAATGTGGTGGCTTGAATCGTATTTCAAATGAAAGCTAGTATGCCAAATTGTGCGAGAAAATCTCAATATTCTTAAGACTTTTAATTGCTCATATGTGTACCTAAAGCCTTGATTTGGAATGTCTTATTGTTGATAACTTATAAAGATTGTTGGAAGTGAAATCAGTAAATTGGGAATATAAAGTGTAGCCAACGAGCCAATAGTAAAAGTTATACTTGTGAGCAATGAAATGAAATAATGTGAGAAAGATTATGAAATGAGCTNATGTCTTATTGTTGATAACCTATAAAGATGGTTGGAAGTGAAATAAGTGAATTGGGAATATAAAGTGTGGCCAACGTGCCAATAGTGAGAGTTATACTTGTGGCCAATGGCGGCAATGAAATGAAATAATGTGAGAAAGATTATGAAATGAGCTTTGACTCAACTATTCCAAAATTGACTTCGACAATATAATCGGCTAAAAGTTTATGAACTCAAGTGATGCCCATATGTGGTTGTTTTAGCTAATGCTATGCTTTGTAAGTAATTTTCAATGTGTTTTGCGTTCTTACATATTCGTGAGTGGAAATTGTGTATGGTTTTAACATGTACTTCGATTTTCAATCATTTTACTCCATTTATTAGAAAGAAATCGATTGTGTTTAAAGCCTTCATTACTAATGAATCTACAGTTGTGATTTTCGGAATATTCTACTTATTGATAATTATGATGATGATCTATGAAAGGGAAGAAATAAAAGTGTGGAATATGAAATACGTCCATTATGCCATGAATAAAGAATCATATGTATGGTCAAGAGAACCAATGAAATAATAATGTTGTAAGTGGTTGAAAGTGCGGATTAGGTGATATGTGGTGTGAAAGGTTATGAGATGTACGTATTTGTACTTTTGTTTTCAATGTGATATGAAACCCTATGGACGGTCTATGAAACGCATAGGTATATTATGTTATGAAACCCTATGGACGGTCTATGAAACGCATAGGCATATTGTGTTATGAAACCCTATGGACGGTCTATAAAACACATAAGTATATTGTGTTATGAAACCCTATAGACGGTCTATGAAATGCATAGGTACATTGTGTTATAAATCCTGTGGACAGTCTATGAACGCATAGGTACACTGCGATATGAAATCCTGTGGACGGTCTATGAACGTATAGGTACATTGTGTTATGAAATTCATTGTGATATAAAATCTTGTGGACGGTCTATAAAACGCATAAGTGCATTGTGTATAAGAGATATAGATGTACGGTATGAATAAACACTATGGACGGTCTATGAAACGCATAAGTGTATAGTATGATATGTGAATACTAAGGACTGTCTAATGAGATACATTATTAATGCAGACAATAGGTGCCCCTTTGGTTGTCCTTGTTTGTACAGGTTGTTTCAATTACATTATATTATGTGTTCCACGTATAAATCATATGGGCATTCTATTATGAAAGAGGATTTCTAGCTATACATACTAGTGTTATTAGACAGTACTAACGTCCTTTTTGCCGGGGGCACTGCATCTTTAATAGATGCAGGTGGTTCTACAACAGGTGGCATTGATCAGTGATAGCAGTACACTCCTTTTAGCCGATTTAGTGAGTCCCAGGGTCATGTATCTTTTGTTTCTCATGTACTTTGTGGTTGAGGTATAGCCGGGGCCTTATTGCCGGTATTTTCATATTACTCTTCAGTTGTACTTAGAGGCTCCGTAGACAGGATGTGGGTGGTATTTGATGTTGGGAATTGGATTAGAACTGTTAGTATTTGGCAACATATTTTTCATTAAATCTATAAACTCGTACTATTTTGGAAATATTGAATGATGCTGTTAATGGAAATGAAATAGAAGCGGTTAATGAAATCTCTTAAGTATTTGATTAACGGAGTACATCTCCTCTTTATTCACGAATGAATTTGGGTAGAAGGAATCTAACAGGCTTGCTTGGCCGGGTTCACTCGGTTAAGTGCCGGTCGCGCTCCTCGGTTTTGGGGCGTGATACTGAGGACCGAACGCAACCACTCTACTTGTCACCGTAAAGGATAACGTTCATAAATGTATATTAAATGCTCTGCACCCGGTAATATTTACTAAGGAATATTCTGCAGCATTAAGAGCGACGGTCTGTTACAGAGAATTTGGCATTTATGTTCACCGTTACATCTTCATCAATGACCCTCATAATTGATATTAAAGGAGGGCACGATCCTAGGACCTTTTTCCCTAGACATAGCTATAAATAGTGAGCTGAGTTACCATTGTAAAGCACACGAATTTTTTGGCTAAACTTATAGTCTATTCTATACAAAACTTTATACAATTTTACTTATTGCTTTTTAATCTCATCATCGCTATGTCCGAAAATCGTGTTCACGGAATCACCATCTTTGCTATTTCACCTACATTCTAAGGCTAAGTATTGTATATTTCTTCGATTATTGTAATATTTCAGGATCAAATTAGTTCACTTGTCTAGAAACCGCGTATAAATTCAACTGTACCGTTTTACGGATAAATAGTTTGGCGCCCACCGTGGGGCCTAGACAAACGTTCAATTAAATTGATCCTTGCCTTTTTTACTAACGTGTTTTGATTATTTTGTCTTAGAACAAATCACTATAAAATGGAAGATAACACTGTTAACGATGGACATAACCTTGAAATTCGAAGGGATCAGCCTCATTTCGAGGACTCAATCAGTGACACTCGCAATGAGGGGAATGACGCCATGCCGGTGCATGACAGACGGTACCCTCGACGGGTTCGGGAGACTACTCCGAATGATGCTGATAAGGATCATGTAGCGGATGCTGTGAGGATCCTGCAAGAGCAACATGCAATCATTCTAGGCCATCTCACGCGGTAGGATCAAGTTATGACAGAATTGAAGTAGGCACTATCGAGGGCCTCGAATAATGTAAACATAGGAGATCCAATTTCTCTCGTTGTTCCCACAGACCAAACAACGCAGAGAGTCAACAACAACACTCACAAGGGTAAAGTTAGCTCCGACGGGGCTGGTGGAAGCAGATCAGGTCTTAATAATGAGAACGATTCATTCAAATATGAGCTTTTACGGTTCATGAGGGAAGTAAATGCCTGCATGGATCAAAGCCGGGTGCACCACCAGTATTGAAAGGCCCAAACTCGAAGAAGTATGTTCAGTTACCGTACAAGCCAAGTGCTACACCAGAATTAATCCCGAAGCATTTCCAAATGCCTGAAATTCCAAAGTATGATGGAACTTTAGACCCACAGGAACATATTACCACCTACACAACGGTGGTGAAAGGAAATGATCTAGCTCCTCACAAAATTGAATCTGTGGTTGTTAAAGAAATTTGGCGAAACTCTCATGAAGGGAGCCCTAACGTGGTATTCATTACTGCCCGAGCATTTCATAGATTCATTTGAGATGCTCGCGGATTCTTTCATTAAAGCTCATGCCGGGGCCAGAATGGTGCAAGCCCAGAAGGCCGACATATTCAGAATCGTACAAGGAGAATCTGAATTATTACGAGAGTTTGTTACCCGATTCCAGAAAGAAATAATGTTGCTCCCGGTCATCTCGGATGAATGGACAGCTGAAGCATTCACCAAAAGATTGAATCCAAGAAGTTTAGACACTTCCCGTAAGCTAAAGGAGAGCCTGCTTGAGTTTCAAGCAACAACCTGGGCAGATGTTCACAACCGGTACGAGTCAAAGATAAGGATCGAAGATGACCAAATCGGTTCTACATCATCGACCAAAGGACGGGAGAAGAATAGAGAAAAATAAAAGGATGACTACGACGCGGATAGGGGTACTTCGAGGGGCCGGTTTTTGCCCTACGAGCGTATCGAAGGCCGTGGTAGAAATTTTCGAGCAACAAACAAGTTCATTGTTGACAAAGGGACTGGTCATGTTCGAAACAATAGATCACTTCAAGATAAAGAAACATTGGGGTCTCGAGATCTTTCTTACCCCAGTTTATCAGAGTATAACTTCAACGTCAGCATAGTGGAATAAGTGTCAGCCATGAGAAACATTAAAGAAGCACGTTTCTCGAGAGGTGCGAATACCACGGGATGAACGGTCACCGGATAGGGGACTGCTGACATCTTCGGGAGGAGGTGGAAACGCTATTGAAGAATGGTCATCTCCGAGAATTCTTGAGTGATCGAGGTAAGAACAATTACGGTCGCAACAGAGACAACACGAAATCTTCGAAACCAGGAGAAGAAACCCCATGCCAGACGTTCAACATGATCTTCGGGGGGAACGATATTAACGAGGTCACCTTTTTGGCGGCAAAGAAGACTAAAGTATCGATAACTCACAACAAAAGACTCCGGGAGGACGATGTCACTTTCACGGAGGAAGACGCAGACATATTCTTGTTACCACAAAACGACACATTGGTAATCTCTTTAAATGTATTAGATTTTAAAATTAAGCATTTTCTAGTGGATCCAGGAAGTTCGGCTAATATCATACAATGGAGAGTATTGGAACAAGCTAAACTCACCGAAAGCATTATTCCGACAACAAAACTCCTCGCTAGATTCAACCTTGCTAGCGTGATGATCAGGGGAGAGATCTTGATGCTCACGAACGCTAAAGGAGTAATGAAAACAACTCTCTTCGAAGTAGCGGGTGGTGATATGGATACAACATCATCTTAGGAAGGCCATGGTTACACAAAATAAAAGTTGTACCTTCGACGTATCACCAATTGCTGAAGTTTCCAATGCCCAAAGGAATCAAGCAGATAAAAGGTGACCAACTGGCATCAAGGGAGATGAATGTAATCTTAGTTTCCAGTAGCAAAGGGAAGGAGCGCACGGCATAGCAATTACAGGAACCGGCGCCTACTCCCGAGTTAGAAGAGGTTATTCCAGAGGCAGAGTTGTTAGAACAATATCAGGTGCCGAGATATTTCCATTATCCGGAAGAGACGGACGCAACGAAATCAATGGCATAGGAACTAGAGCAAGTGGCATTGTTCAAAGAATTCTTAGAAAGAAAATTTCACTTGGGGACAGGACTGCACCCCAAGCTCATGTTTGGTTTTATTGAATTCCTTAAAATTAACGCTGATTGTTTTGCATAGTCGTGCGAGGATATGGCAGGTATCCCGACAGAAATAGCCGTGCACAAGCTGAGTTTGGATCCCAACGTACCACCGGTATGACAGAAGAAACGCCCTATTACCGAGGCTACAAATAAATTCATTAGAGATGAGGTAAACCGCTTGCTTAAAATCGGTTTGGTCTGAGAGGTAAGATATCCAGACTGGCTAGCCAATGTAGTAGTTGTTGCTAAGAAGAACAATAAATTTCGTATATGTGTAGACTATAAAGATCTTAATAAGGCATGCTCGAAAGATTCGTTTTCTCTGCCAAATATCAATCAAATAATTGATGTCACGGCCAGGCACGAGTTGATGAGTTTCTTCGATGCTTATTCCGGGTACAACCAAATCAAGATGAACCAGGAAGATCAGGAAAAAACTTGTGTATAACAAATTTCGGTACAGATTGCTACAATGTAATGCCCTTTGGGTTGAAAAACGCTGGAGCCACTTATCAACGGCTCGTAAATAAAATGTTTGAAAAATAAATAGGAAACACTATGGAGGTTTATATAGATGATATGCTCATTAAGTCTTTGATTGAAGGTGACCATCTTAAGCATCCACAAGAAACATTCGACATCCTGAGGAAGCATAACATGAAACTTAATCCTGAGAAATGCGCGTTCAGGGTCAGTTCTGGTAAGTTTCTGGGATTTCTGGTTTCGCAGAGGGGAATTGAGGTAAACCCCGACAAAATCGAGGCCATAGAGGATATTCTAGATCAATTATCGAACGTAAAAGAAGTCCAAAGACTCACAGGAAGATTAGCAGCCCTGAGCATGTTCATTTCCCGGTCGTCAAAAAAATGTCATAGCTTCTTCACATTACTCAAAAAGAAGAAGAATTTTAAACGGACACCGGAGTTCCAGCAGGCTCTGAGGAAACCAAAAGAAGGCGAAACATTGCTAGTCCACCTTGCAGTTTTAGAAATTGCAGTAAGTGCAGTTTTGGTCCGCGAGGACGAAGGTACGCAATTTCCCATTTATTACATTGGCAAAATTTTAACGGGAGCAGAAACTCGCTACCCACATTTGGAAAAATTGACCTTATCTCTCGTAGTCGTCGCTCGGAAGCTGAGGCCCTATTTTCAATGCCACCCAATAGCTGTGGTGACTACTTTCTCTTTGCCAAACATCCTTTATAAACCCGAGCTCTCGGGCAAATTGGACAAATGGGCTGTCAAAATGAGTGGATTCGACATAGAATATAAACCGAGGACTGCAATTAGTCACAAGTCTTGGCTGACTTTATGGCCGATTTTAGTCCGGGACTGCTACCTATGGCAACCAAGGAGGCAGTAATGGTGTCGGAATTGACATCAGGGGTTTGGACCTTATTTACGGACGGAGCCTCGAACGTAAAAGGTTCCGGGCTCGAAATAGTTTTAATCACGCCTTCGGGGGAAACCTTAAGTCAAGCCATCATAACGATCCCTTTAACTAAAAATGAAGTAGAGTATGAAGTTTTGATTGCAGGGCTCGAATTGGCCCGGGGACTTGATTCCGAGGTTATCACAATCAAATGTTACTCATAACTGGTGGTAAATCAGGTCTACGAGATCTTTGATACCAAAGACGAACGTATGCAACAATACGTGGTAAAGGTCGGGGCCCTTCTGGCACAATTCCAGGAGTGGTAAATCATTCATATCCCGAGAGAGGATAATACAGAAGTGGATGCAATAGCAAACTTAGGTTCATTGACCGAAATAAAGGGATCGGAGTCCGAAATGGTGGTATAATTGATGAGCTCAATCCTTGATACGGATGGTTATTTTGTGATAAATTCGGCTAGTCTAGTCTGGGACTGGAGAAAAGAAATAATCAACTACCTCGAGCCGAGAAAGTTGCCCGATGATCCCAAAGCATCACGGGCGTTACGCACCAAAGTTGCACGTTATAGCTTTAGGAAAGGCCAATTGTATAGAAAGTTTTTCCAAAGCCCGTTGGCCCCGTGCTTAGGAGCATCAGAAGCCAATTATGTCATGAGAGAAATCCACGAAGGGATATGCGACAATCACTCAGGCACATATTGTTTGGTGCTGAAGTTGGTACGAGCAGGATATTATTGGCCTCGCATGGAGAAAGACACCAAAGATTTCGTACGAAAATGTGATAAGTGCTAATGCTACACATCACTAGTACATCAACCCGTAGAACCCTTACATTCTATTTTGTCCCTATAGCCGTTCATGAAATGGGGGATGGACATAGTCGGACCACTCCCACCGGCTCCCGGAAAGGTAAGGTTTCTTTTAATTTTAACTGATTATTTTTCTAAATGGGTGGAAGTAGGTTCCTATCAAAAGATCGGAGAACGCGAAGTGGTCAACTTCCTGTGGGAAAATATAATTTGCGAGTTTGGAATACCAAAAGAGATAGCATGCGATAATGGGCCACAGTTTATTGGTGCAAAAGTTACAAAGTTCCTCGAAGATTTGAAAATAAAGAGAATCACATCTTCACCTTATCATCTGAGCGCAAATGGTCAAGTGGAGTCAACAAACAAAGTGATCATTTAAAACCTCAAGAAAAGGTTGGAAGTGGCAAAAGGCAAATAGCCTGAAGAGTTGCCTTTCTATGGGCCTACTGAACAACTGCCAAATCAAGTCTAGGAGAAACTCCTTTTTTCCTCGTGTACGGTGCTGAAGCCCCAATCCCGGTTGAAGTGGGCGAACCCACTTTGAGATATTCTCATACAAATGAAGAATCAAATAACAAAGCAATGTTAATCAATCTGGAACTGCTCGAAGGACGCAGAGACTTGGCGCATGTAAGAATGGCAGCTCAAAAATAGAGGATGGAGCGATATTACAATCGAAGAGCCAACTTTCATTTTTTCAAAGCAGGAGACTTGGTTCTAAGGAACATAACCCAAAATACATGAGAGCTCAACGCGGGTAAGCTAGGTCCAATATGGGAAGGTCCCTACCGGATTTCGGCTGTCATTGGTAAAGGTTCATACGAATTGGAGAACCAGAATGGAGACAAGTTGCCCAATAACTGGAATGTGGCACACCTCAAAAGATATTATTGCTGATGAACAACGCTCAAACGGAAAGTATGTATTACACTCTTTTTCCCTTCGTTTAGTTTTTGTCCCAATTGTGTTTTTCGGGCAAGGTTTTTAACGAGGCGGCAATAGAAATCATACTACGAAGACAACAGCAATAAGACCTTTGATAGCAAGGCGAACGGACAAGCTTCCACTCGGGGACGCTTAGATAATCTTTGGTTCGATAGAAAATTCCCACTGGGAAGTTAAGTTTGCTACCGAACAGGGGTTACCCGACCGTTCACGAGCACAAACCACTAGAGGACTGTTAGGTATTCTATCGCTCGATAGCATAGATTCCTAAGGGGAAGTAAGGTATGTTGCTGAGTGAAGGATTACCTAGAAATTCATTGGTGGAACCTCTAAAGATACAAGACTTCCAGTGTTCTAATTCGCATTCTTCGCATTCAAACACTGGGGGGGGAACAATATGATGAAGGCAACAATGACTGCCATGTCAACCAGAAATGAAATCCGANCTAAGGGGAAGTAAGGTATGTTGCTGAGTGAAGGATTACCTAGAAATTCATTGGTGGAACCTCTGAAGATACAAGACTTCCAGTGTTCTAATTCGCATTCTTCGCATTCAAACACTGGGGGGGAACAATATGATGAAGGCAACAATGACTGCCATGTCAACCAGGAATGAAATCCGGAAACAAAATGCATCATCAGGATCGGGGATTGCGCAGCCAGCCCCGTAGAAACAAGTTGTACAAGATAGCCACAAGTAACGGCAATTTCTTTTCTACATATCAAGATGCTTATGTACTTTTTGAAATAGAAGGAATAAAATGAAATCCATTTACTTTTATCTTGTTTCTTGTCCAAACGATGAGCTAAATTTGTCATTTGAAAGTTAAACAAGTACTTCAAATGTTAGTACCGTAATGAATAGGAGACGTCCTTTTCAAGAGCATCGTAAAAATAAGAGGGCCCTCTCTTATTAAAACTCTCACTTAAAGGGTGGTTCCGGAAGAATCAATGCCTAGAATCTAAAACGCCATCGGGGAAACATACACCCGAAACCGCATATGAAAAGGACGCAAAAAGCAAACTTGCGCAATGAAACCCTCACGTAAAAGGGATAATACTCGGAACCAAAATGCTTCAAAGGAAAAGCATCCGAGACTACACATAGTAAAACACGAGCAGAACAACATGTGCAGAATGCTCAAGTAAATGCAAAAGTTAAAGACTTGCATAAATATTCAAACAAAAGTGAGACTCAAACGATACTTGAGCAAAAACATATGTCTTTATTTACAAGGACGTGCCAAAATGACAAAAGTACAAAATGGGAAAAGAAAGGAAAAGCTAAATTGCAGCGCCTCCGGGACCAGGAGGAAGAGAAGTATCCGCATCCCCGGGAGAAGTAGGTGGTTCCACTGATGGCTCAATGTTTTCCCCAATTTGGTCTTCAGCCTCATCGCCTTCTAATCCTTCTTCAGTTTTCAAAAACTCGGAACGGGAATCAGAAGAACTTGGAGCATCAGACTGCGTTGGGAGTCCATTTTTTGCAGCCAACTCAAGCTCTTGGGCCTTAGCAATTTCGGCATCAACGTCAATGATACCAGCTTTGGCCTCTTCTAAGGTTTTTCTACTCATGATGTACATGGAATATGTTTTTTCAACAATGAGGGAAGCCGCTCGACGCTTAAGTTCTTCTTTGAGTTGGGAAACCTCGACAGAAAGGCTTTTCCGGGCAGATCTAGCAGACTTGAAGCAGACGTCAAGGTCGTGAACAGTTGAACTAAAGAGCTTGTTATGCTTGATAGTTATCCTGTACTTCTCTTCTAGTTGGGCGTGTTTCTCCCCCACAGCAACAAGCTCTTCAATTTTGGAGTTCAAGGCTGCTTCTAAGTTGGTTACTTTTTCGGTAGCAGCAGCCTCGCGCTCGGTTGCAGCAAGAACGGCGTCCTGGACTTCAGCCCATTTGGCCTTGGCTTCATCAAATCTAACCCTCAGCGGCCCAACTTCTTGGCTAAGGGATACAACTTCTTGCTCGCTTTGCTGCAAACAAGCCTCTAAAACAACGGCCTCAGTAGCTTTGGTTTCCAGTTCTGAGAGGCGGAGAACAGTTTGTTCTCGTCCACCAAAAGATGACTCTATTCAGAAGTAAGTTCTTCCTTTTCACGAATCAACCTTTGAAAGCCCTCAGAAGTAAGAAAGTTGGCCTACAAGACAAGAAGAATTAAAACTTAGAATACATCCATACAAAAGTAGAAGAAGTAATGAAGGGAGAAAAGAACGTACCGTTGCGGCGTTGTGCATGACATTGTTCAACAAGAACTCTCCCGAGAGTGCCTGAATATTTTCCCAGTCCTTTTCTGAAGCCAAAGGTGTCAGATAGTTAGCAAGCTCCACCGGCAGGGATAGCAAGTTTCATCCGGTAGAGACCGAAAGAGTAACGTTCCTCCTCCTTTGCAGATCTTCAGAAGGGGCAGCATAATTTTACCCTAAATTCCCATGAACTGGGGACTGTGGAAGAGGAACGCCTTCTTCATGGTCAGGTGCCGCCGATGGAGGTGATGTAGCAACTGGCGGTGGAAGAGTGGATGAAGATGGAAGTGATGTAGCAGTTGTTGGTGTTGGTGAAGGTGGAGATGAAGCTAATAGAGTTGAAGAATGAGAGGCAGCTACATCAAATGCAGTGCCGGTTGTCTGATGCTCACCAACCAAAGACGGCAAGGACCCTATACTCAACCTCGCAGCACCGATTACAACAATTGGGGCCCGGAAGCGAGAGTTGGCATGTTCTACTAAATCAAATTCTCCCCAAAGTGCTGAGACGTCGTCTTCAGTTGGTACAACTATCTCAATAGGTTGAGCATCCTGTTGAGATGATGAGGACCGTTGCCTTCTATGTAAAGAAGCTCCCACATCACTAGCTTCTATATTATTATCAATCATCACAGTGTCTACGACCGGCCCGAAAGGAGGACCACTCATCATCGCCACTGGAGATGATTCGGGGGCATCAATATTTGCCCTTTTGTTCTTTTCCCCAGCCGAGGAGGAACGTCTTCTCTTTGTCTGTTTATCCTCCGGCTGGGGACTCCTTAAAGAAGTATTTACACCTGAAACAAGCTCGGAGATACCTGTTTGAGTAAGTGTTTCCTGAAGTAGCCTCGTTGTATCAGCAGGATCAGACAGGACGTCCTCTTCGGGGACAGCAACAGAGCCTATAGGTAGACCTAATTCCGTGAACAAGTCAGAAGGGTTCAACCAAGTTCTTCATATACAAAAATGGAAGCAAGGTAAATTAAAGTTACCATAATTTTTGGCCTTCCACCCGTATTTAAGGGCCAGTTCTTTTCACGAACGAGTTTCGGGCTTTGTGACGTCCAAGATCTTCTGAACCTACCGGTTCAAACCTTCCACCACCGGTGGGATCCATCGAGTTGCTAAAATATATGAAGGGTGAAGATACGGCCATAGAAGAATATATAGTAAAAGGAATACTATTCAAGGAACTTACGAGCACGGTTCCAAGCAACCGGAAAGGATAAAGCCGTTGTCGGAATGATGTCGTTGGTGGCAACTGCAACAAACCGTTCCATCCACCCACGGTCGTTGTCATCATCCATGCTAGACAACAAAGCATGGTGGCCACTCTTGCAAAGGTTTATCATTCCCCCGCGAAAGATTTTGGGGGAATAGAGATTCATCATATGAGCTAGGGTTAGCTCCCCTCTAGTTTCTTCGCACAAACGTCGGAGGCAGGCGATCGGCCTCCACACTGAAGGACTTACATGTGCCAAACACACCTGGTAGCGAAGGCAATATTCCGCAATCACGGAATCAAGCTCTCCGCTTAAAGAAAATGCACCCAAAGTAAAGGGATACATGAAAAAGTATGTAAAACCTTCCTTGGGAAAGGTCACTCGCTCTGCTAGATCAGGAGCAATAATTTTCAACTCATTGCAGCGGCAGTCCTCCTTCACAGCAAGAATATTGGAAGGACGAATGGAAGAAGGGTACCTGCTACCAACCTATGTACGAGGGTTAGCAGTAGGAAATTTCTCTTCAAAATCCTTCGAAGTACTAAGCCTTCTTGGGATGATGGAACCCACTGTTAGAGGAACGGAATCCACGATTTTGTTCTTGATCTTCGTAGAACCAGCACGCTTAGAGGAAGAAGCCATTGGAAAAGAAGAAGGAAAAGATTTTGTGTTTGAAGAAAATTAGAAAAAAGGTGGAAAGCAAGGATGCAAATCAGAAGCTCAAGTAACTGTGAAACGCAAAGGAAAAGAAAATTGCGTATAAGTAAAATTTTGGAGGCTAAATTGATGGCCATGATTACCTCGATAATCGGCAAAAGTCGTGTCGAATCATGGGATGACGTGTGGTTGGGGCATTAAATGCAGAGAGACATGCGTCTAATCAACCGTCAGAGACCTTCAGAGGGAAATATAGTAATTTCCGCTAAAAAGGTATTTCTACCAACTTTTCGGTAACACAAAGTTATACCACCGAAAAGCAGGGGGACTATCTGTATAAGATAAAATATGATATGACACATGACTGACTAAAAGAAGGACACGTGGAATCCAAGATGGGATGGTTGAGGACCGAACACAGCCACTCTACTAAGGAATATTCTGCAGCATTAAGAGCGACGGTCCTTTACAGAGAATTTGGCATTTATGTTCACCGTTACATCTTCATCAATGACCCTCATAATTGACATTAAAGGAGGGCACGATCCTAGGACCTTTTTCCCTAGACATAGCTATAAATAGTGAGCTGAGTTACCATTGTAAAGCACACGAATTTTCCGGCTAAACCTACACTCTATTCTATACAAAGCTTTATATAATTTTACTTATTGCTTTTTAATCTCATCATCGTTGTGTCCGAAAATCATGTTCACGGAATCACCATCTTTGATATTTCACATATATTCTAAGGCTAAGTATTGAATATTTCTTCGATTATTGTATTATTTGAGGACCAAATTAGTTCACTTGTCTAGAAACTACATATAAATTT
>AWOL01S0039508.1:0-20358 GCA_000715115.1 Nicotiana otophora | reverse complement strand
ATATATATACACACACACACACATACATACATACATACATACATACATACTAGGTTAAATCATTCTTATGTCGTTCTCATTCACGTTCAATATGTGTGCAGAGACGGATTCTGAATTTGAAGCTTATGAATTCCCATATTGGCTCCAAGTAAATTTATAATAATAATCACGTTCACGGTCAAATATTTATATATATTTGGTGAATTTCTTAATAAATAAAGTCTGAGCAAAAGTTAATGGGTTCTCGTGAACCGTATGTCGAACTCTAGATATGTGTGAACATTTGATTAATGTTATTACTTACCATCAACAACAGTAAATCTTGTTAAAACCTCAATCAATATGTGCGGTACAATCTTCTATATAAAAAGAGAAGAGAATATGAATCTGATAATTTCTTTCTTTAAACCGAAGATGTCAATCTGATAATTTCTTTTTAAATGTCAGTTCAATTGTCTATGTATGCGAATGAGAAGACTTGTATTTTAACTCACTTTCAACATATCCCAAATTTGACAAAACCGTTTGATTTTTGGACATGACCAAAGTTTCCAATGAGAACTAAACGGTAGCAAGATTGATTTGTCATTACAGGTACCGATTAAGAAAAGGATAAGAAAGTCTTTGCGATACCCATCAGCATCTAAATCAACACTAAGATGTGTGCGTATTATAGCCTTGTCTCTTGAACCATTGAGTTTCTTTGTTGAGTCAATTCAACAACTTAATTTGTACTTGATGTTGATGTATTTTCAACTAGACACAAAGTCATTTTGGTCTGATAATCTTAATTGAAAAATAATGTGGTAGAGTTTGCCTGTCGTTCTCATTTATTATCCACAGATTACTACAAGAGAATCTTCTTTAAAATTGACTTGAAGCCCCTTTCCCTTTTGACCGTTCACAGTTCTCCAAGTACAAAACCCCTCAAATGGAAAGGAAAACGTAGGAGAGTATACATTAAATGTCAAATTTTCCCCATATTGTATTTGTATTTTCTTTAATGAAATAGGAGTCAATTTTGACCAGTTGTAGACAATAAAATATTATATAAATGTGTATACACCCGCCAGGGGCGAGTCCGGTACCAAAGTGTGGTCTTTTTGGATTCAAACGACAAAAATAACGCGGTTATTCACCGTGCGGTGAATACATTCGCTATATTTGAACGTTCCTGCCCCACCAATAATTCATCTGAACTTTACTGACCTACCAATAATTGAGAGTCCTTCAGGTCTTCCGAAATATTTGTTCGTTAACTTATTTTGCATTTTGTCATAATGTCCGAAGAGCGAAAACTTAGGGTTTCATTATATTGGAGGGTGAGGTTGTGGCGGAGAATAACTCAGTACGCTATAGTTGTTCTCCATAGTGTCATGTTAAGTTGCCACTTACAATGCAGTACGATAGATTGGTATCGTTGTTATGTAAAAAAAATGAGTGTGAGGAAACCTTCGGTTAATATTAAAGTAATCGAAAGATATACGTATTTTGTTACTCCGCAAGGGGTTGCTTGTTATGCTGAGTTTAGCATCGAAGACGATGAAACTCTAATAGATTTTTTGAGGACTCCGGATAAATACCGGGAACTTCTTGTGATAAAAATGTTGGAAATGTACATCAAGGCTGAAGACGTTCGCAATATTAAGGTTCCACAAAATAGGGAATCTCAATCATCAGGTAATTTTTTTGGAGTAGTTTTATCCGAACAGGTTCCGGGTAAAAACCTTTGGCCATATCTAAACTTATCTCCACATGCGAATGAGGAGCGAAGACATAATTTCTCCCCAAGTTTACATAATCCACAAGCCGAGTGGTAAACTTCAATTTTCCTTTGTGTTATGATATTTATTTTTATGTATTGTATTTGTATTACCACTCATATATTCCGCAGGGGGTACCGGCCATATATGAATTTTACAAGTTATGAACCAACGGACAGTTGAAATATGCCTAATTTTGGTGTGTTGGATCATGATGGTCCATCCGGGAGTCATCAGCAACAAGATAATATGCATCATGGGATATCAACAGATTATGATTTGTAAGTTAAGTAAAAGTTTATATGTAATGTGTGGATGAATTTGAGAAACTCGTTATTTTATTGGCTGTGCAGTAAAAACGAGCAACTTGAAGGTCCTGTACTTACTCAATTGCCCGAAGACGACATATTTAATCGGGATCTGGCAGATGTGTAGAGTCAAGAAGATGACAGTGATTATGACAACAATGTTGATGAGTCTAGAGATGACACACCCTTCCCTAATGAGGGTGATGATGAGGAGGACGAGAATGATGAACCTGATTTGACGAGGGAGCATGCTCCACCTCCCGTTAGACCGACAGTGTACGAGTCTCATGTGCCGTTTCATTCAAGGGAGATCCCCTACCTTGATCAGTTGCCAAGTATGACAGATGTGGATACCCTCACAAGGGATTTTGACGAAATTCGGACAGCAATGTGGGATGAATCAAGAGCAACAGTGCTATCAAAGAATATGCTTTTTGCTGATAAAGCGCGCCTAAGCAGAGTGGTGCGAATATACAGCATAAAAGAGTGTCGTGAGATCGTAGTTCATGAGTCATCTCTGGAAGTATACAAGGTTATTTGTCGTAGATGATTTCAAGGTTGTACATGGATGCTGCGTGCGAGAAAGTTGAAAACAAATATGTGGATTGTGAAAAAATATATTGGCACCCACACTTAAGAAATGGACACATTTAGTGAAAATCATTTTAACTTGAATGTTGACTTGATTTTTCTTGTCTTGATTTCACACATCGAAGCGTCCATAAGGTACAAAATTATAGAGTGTATAATATCTGTCCACTAGTATAACATCGCAGTTGCAGTAGATGCTAATGGAAGTATATTTCCCCTATCATTTGCTATTTGTGCCAATAAAAGCCAAGATACGTAGACATTATTTTTGAACCACTTGAAGGAGCACATTATCCGACAGCATTCAGGTATTTGTCTAATATCTTATTGGCATAACGGTATTTTAAGTTCTGTATAAAATTTGCGTGCATGGCAGGAACCGTATGCCTACCACCGTTACCGTGTTAAGCACTTGAAGGCCAACTTTCAGAGGGCTTATCCGAACAAGGACTTACATGATTTAATGTGGATGGCTGCAACAGATCACCAAGAGTGTAAATTCAGGAGGCGAATGGAATTGATTAGGCAGGAACACCCAAAAGCCTATCGTTGGTTGAGGCGACATGAACTTGACAAGTGGACTTTGCATAAGGATGGTGGTAGAAGATGGGGAATTTTGACTACCAATGTGTCTGAGTCTTTCAACGGGTTATTGAATTCTGCACATGGATTATCTGTCACTGCCATAGTGCGGATGTCATTCAAGCAGATGGCGGAGAGGTTTGTTGAAAGATGCAGAGGTGCATCGTCATTGATGGAAAAAGGGTGTTGAATTTATGCCACAACCAATGAAACGATTTGAGAAATATAGGAAGTTATCCAATACTTGCTCATGACTTGTAGAACCTATGAACCTAGAGCTCTGATACCATCTTGTCACGACCCAAAATTTTACTAGTCGTGATGGCACCTAACCCTACCCGCTAAGTTAACCAATTAACAACTATCCAATTTCAATGATAATTAATAAGACAATTAAGTAAAGAAATTATCTGAATCCTATACATTTCCCAAGGACTGGTAGTACAAATCATGAGCTTCTAAGAATAGCGTTTATGAAGCTGAAATGAAGTAAATACATCATCTGTTTGAAAAATACATTAACAGAGTTTTATAGATCTAAGGCTACCATGAACAAGAGGCAGCTACAATCGGGATGCAGGTACATCTTCAATGCCGGCTCCCGTCGATCGCAGCAACGTCAGCAGTCAATATTAGCACACAAGGTATAGAAGTGTAGTATGAGTACAACCGACCCCATGTACTCAATAAGTAACAAATTTAACCTTAGGTTGAAAGTAGTGACGAACTGGGACAAGGGTCAAAGTCCAACTCCAATAACCAGTAACAGTCATAGCGATAATAATAAAATGGTACATGAAAATAACTCAGAAGTAAGATGCTCAGCTCGTTCACAGTTACGGAAAGATAGGCATGATTTTTAAGTATTACAATAAATCTCAAATCTTCCACCGAAAGCACCAAAAGCATATGAATAAGTTTGAAAACTATGATTTTTTCCAAAACCTTTTCAACAATAAATAAGATACTTCATTTTCAGATAGCATGAGGAAAATACATTTCTATGCCTACATCTCAATATACAGGTAAAATCATGAATGTCACCAAAGCCGGGTAGCAGAAAGGGATGCATCTCTATGCATTTATCTCAAGTACGCATGTCAAATGTAGTGCATCTCAATGATGAACTCATGTACTCACCCTCTCAGAGTACTCCATCTCACTGTCTCGTATTCTCACTCATCATGCTCAATACTCAGCACACTCAGTCACTCAGTACTGTACAGGGCATATCCAGCCCACATGCAAATAAAATAAACCAAGGTAGATCCAGCCCAAAGATGCAAATAAACCAGGGCAGCTCCAGCCCAATGAAAATGGTTGCTAGCAATTGCGCTCACTGTAGGTGTGCAGACTGCGGAGGGGCCGATCCAGCCCACCGCTATAATAAGCCAAATCCTGGCATGAATCAATAAAGTTTGTTGCGGCGTGCAGCCCGATCCCATAAATATCACTCACAACATGCTCTCGGCCTCACTCAGTCATCAATCTCTCCAGTCTCTCGGGCTCACAACACTCATGCTAAGCATCCTAAATCAATGATATGAGATATGGCAATATACAATAACAGAGACTGAGATATGATATGTAATGATGAATACGATTGAGTACATAACTGTAATTAAGCAAATAACTTATCAGCAAAAGAACGACCATTGTGGGTCCCAATAGTACCAGCATATAGCCTAAACATGATTTCTAGCATGAATTACAGCTCAAATGCTCTAACACGTAGAGTACAGTAAAAATGTTTAGATAAAATAGCCAAACAGTTCCATGGAATCGACTAAATCACAATTTACACAGTGCACACTCACACGCCCATCACCTGGCATGCACGTCACCTCAACATCAATCACATAACACTTAATTCGAGGTTTCATACCCTCAGCGCCAAATTTAGAAGTGTTATTTACCTCGATCAAGCCAAATCTAATACCGAGCAAGCCAAGCGATGCTCCAAAAATGCCATCCCGCACGTACCTACCTCTAAACGGCTCGAAACTAGCCAAAAGCAATTCAAATACATCAATTAACGCCAAAGGAAACAAACTCAATCGATAAAGGTCGAATCTTTAATCAAAAGCCCAAAATCAACCCAAAAGTCCAACTCGGGCCCGCACCTCAGAACTCAACGAAATTTATAAAATCTGACAACCCATTAAATTACGAGTCCAACCATCTCTTTACAATTCATAATCCAATTGCCAAAAACAAAGATAGCATCACGAAATATAATCAAAACCAAGTATAAAACACTTACCCCAATCTTTGTAATAAAATCGCCTCAAAAATCGCTTCATTCCGAGCCCCAAATCTCAAAATATGATAAAAGAACCAAAAACCTCAATTTTATAGCTTCTGCGCAGAAATTCCGCATATGCGGTCACACTATCGCATCTGCGACCTCCGCTTCCGCGGTAAAATGCTTCGCTTCTGCGAAAATAGCTAGACCCAGCTCACCTCGCACCTGCGGTAGAAAAATTCCGCTTCTGCGAAATNTTCCGCATATGCGGTCACACTGTCTCATCTGCGACCCCCGCTTCTGCAGTAAAATATTTTGCTTCTGCAAAAATAGCTAGGCCCAGCTCACCTCGCACCTGCGGTTGAAAAATTCTGCTTCTGCGAAAGCCTTCGCACCTGCGCTCCAAATCGTCGCTTCTGCGCACACGCAGGTGCGCCTCTTCCTCCGCATCTGCGATGATCTCCAGCCAAGCCTGTTTGCGCTCCTGCGACCAATTGTCCGCATTTGCGGACTCGCATCTACGTCCATTCTTCCGCAGATGCGGAAGCACCAAAACCAGCATACCTTCAGCAATGCAACATGAAATGAAAATAGTCTGAGCCTCGTCCGAAACTCACCCGGGCCACTCGGGACCCCATCCAAATATACCAACAAGACCCATAACATAACACAGACCTACTCGTGGCCTCAAATCATACATAACAACATCGAAACGACGAATCGCACCTCAAGTCAAACTTAAATGGACTTTCAAATTCCAAAACTCGCGCCGAAACATATCAAATCAACTCGGAATGAACTCAAATTTTGCACACAAGTCCCAAATGACATAACGAAGCTATTCCAATTTCCGGAACCACAATCCGAACCCGATTTCATCAAAGTCAACTCCCGATCAAACTTATGAATTTTGCAAACCTTCAAATTTTTAACTTTCATCAATTAGTGCCGAATCCTTCTAGAAATATCCAAATGCAAATCTGGGCATACGCCCAAGTCCAGAATCATCATCTGGACTTAACAGAGCCCTCAAAACTTCATTCCGGAGTCAAATTCACAAAACTTAAACTTGGTCAACTCTTCCAACTTAAAGCTTCAACGATGAAATTCATTCTTCCAAATCAAACTCCGAATCACCTGAAAACCAAAACCGACGATACACACCAGTCATAATACATCATACGGAGCTACTCATGCCCCCAAACTACCGAGCGAAGTGCAAATGCTCAAAACGACCGGTCGGGTCGTTACAAATATAGCTTATATATATTATTGGCAGACGCTAATAACATTGTGAAGATTAAAAATGCAAAAATCACTGAAAAGATAAATAACTAATTCGGTACACGAAACTGTCATTGTATCGAGAGAAATCGTAGCCAAAGCATCGTGAAGTAAATCTTTATTTTAGTTTAGGATGGAGGGAGGGAGTTGGGGAGAGAGGAGGAGAAAGGGTATGAAGAGTATCCTTCCTCTTTTTTTCTTTTTAACTTTTTCACATAGTTTCCACATGTTTCTGATGGATAAATGACCCCAAACAATTTTCAGAGAGAGAGGATGAGTCCATAACTTACTATAATTATATAAGGTTGCTTCATCCGTTCATTCATTTAGTGGGTGATATGTATTAAATAGCCATGGCAGGACATTAGTTAACAAATGACCCAATGTGTTTCCGGAGGATGAGAGTCATTCTTTCTTCTTCACGCAATATACAAGTAAATTGCATCGCTTTTCTTCACGTAAAAATGCACATTTCATACACGAACTAAAAATAACAGCTTTGCTTAAACCTACTCGATTAAGCTCGAAAGTTCAGTTAAAGAATTTTAATGTAAATCAGTTAGCAAAAAGCGATGAAGACTGCTAAAAAGAAGGGACGACCAAAATGGGTCCCTTTTGCACATGCAATCTATATGCAAATGTTGATTCTTCCATCTAATATACATACAGAATAAAACATTGTATCTTTTCAAAGACATTTATATCAAATGCATCAATGCCAATATACCATGAACTTTCTCTCATACAAATGTAGCATTAGAACACAAAAACATGCTCACTTTCCACAATTGAACCCATGACAAACTGAGAGAACTATGATGAGGATCAAAGCAATCAGAATACCCAATACTATGAGTTTGACCTTCATGTTTTGCAGCCACATTTTTCTTCTGATTTGTGTCCCCGTATTCCGGAAATCCTGTGCCTGTTTCCAAAACAATCAAGTTCCTAAATTAGTAACTGTAGTGACTATACAGATAACCCAACCTTAGTTTTAAGGGCAGACTTGATGAAGAAACAGTCATGCTCCACTCCTGTGCCTCTGGCTCAGAAACTAGAAGTCAGATATTGGTACTAGTTGTAGCCACTTGCAACCAAATCAGAGTAGCTTTAGCTAAGAAATAACCTCAACTACAAAACAACTAACAGCATTTAACAAAGTTTCAAGTTGGTTCCATGACAAGGAAACTGTTTCATTTGACTATTTGAATCTAATTTTTCGTAGTGCTGCCTGAAAACTTTGCAAAAGTACACTGGCATATCCAAAAATTGTAATGTTAAACCCAAGTCAGATCCCAAAGAAGAAAAAGAAAATGATAACATAGAAACAAATGCCAATACATCAACAGCAAAGAACAAAAAGATAAACATTAAAATAATGAGATTGGAAAACCTGATGGTGAAGGTTCTCTGTCTTATCGACAAGCAGCTCTATCTTTTCTCCACGATCAAGAACCTATAATTGTTTCAATTATTACGTAGAGAATCAGCTGTTGTGAACATCCTTGAATAGTGAGAAAATCGTACCACATAGAAGGAACATTGAGAACAGAGGGAATAGACTCATGAATAAACTTGAACAGAGAGAATGAAATACATAAAAAAGAAGATCAAGATTGAGAAGAGAAAGAATAGTAGTTGAGATCGGTCATTCTTAACATGGTATTTATTGTATCGTGAATTATATTCTTCCACCTGCAGAGTTCCTCTTATCCGTTTGACCTATCCTACGTAGAGTAATATCATTATGTGACGGCAAATATATATCCCAATAGAACAGTTTTATCAAAAAATTGATTTTCCAGTAGAACAGTTTTATCAAAAGTTGATTTTCCAATAGACATAAATAACTTAACTTCCCACTACTTTGAAATCTTCCATTTGTTTTTCGGTAGGCAAGTACATTGGACATATCTCTAACTCAAATATAATGAACCTCTCAAACTCATGCTTTCTGACATCCTCGTCATCAATTAGAATAATGTATCTGATTTCCAGGGAGTAAAAACTATTCCTCCATCCCACTTAACTTGATCCAATCTTGCTATATAAAAAATGATTGTCGGTTATTAAATCGGGTTGGAAAGAGATATACGGAAGATAATGGAGATGTGTGAAGAAATAGTAACCAGTTGAAAACATCAAGGAAAGATAGTAGAATAAAAGTTTAATTGTCGTAAATATGCAACTTTAGAAATGATATAGATTGCATGTGGGTATAATTTTTCTGGGAGGGACAAAAAAGGGAGCAAAATAAATATTTATCTGAGGGGAGGGGGAGGGGATTATAAAAGATATCCTGTTTAAAATGCAAACTGGCCCCAAATGGTTGAACTCCTGAATGATCATTAGGTTATAAATTGCAACTGGACTACATCTTATGAACATTAACCATCAACCATCAACTTGTTGGGCTAAACCGCTCCAAAGACACTCTTAACACGGATTGATGCTATCCGATTTGATCCAAGTTCACCAAGTTTTTCACAATAGGCCTCACATCATTAAGAGTATCCCAATACATTCAACGTAACTTCTTCTTCTTTTTCCTTATCGACTTCTAATGTGAAATTTTATTGGTACACCTAACAATTCACCCTGGAACCAAGTACTATATGGTCCATCACCAACATTCATGGGATAACCTAAACATTCATTGCATGCTACACACAGCATCACAGTATATTTATCGCCACCAAGGCCAACATGCTTCTCCTTGTGTCTCCAGACTATGGATAATGGCAACTAGTCCATAGACGGACACAACAAGTAACTGGCTCTTTCTACGCAATCACTTTGTTGGACTTGTTTCCTTACTCTTCAAGGGCAACAGCATAGGAGAATTCTACCCTTTGTCATCTCCATGTCCAACCGAATCTTCGGCTTTGATACTTGTCTACTAAGAAGAGAAAACACTAAAACAATACTAAGAAAAGGGCACAACAGAATAAACACTCAGTCAAAGTCTTCCCAATCTATTTGAACCAAGAGGAACAAGCAAAACTATAGGTCACGGGTTTGAGCCGTGAAAGCAGCCACTAATGCTTGTATTAGGGTAAGTTTGTCTACATCACACCCATTAGGGTGCGGCCCTTTCCTGCGTGAGATGCTTTGTGCACCAGGCTGCCCTTAGGAACAAGCAAAACTCAAACATGTGAACAGCAAGTATAATGAACAACAAAATGAATATGGAAAAGGTACAACAACCTATCGCACAAGAACCAATCGCACGGGACACCAAAAAATATGTGATAAAACTTATAACATCGAAAAGTACAAACCAACAAATCTCCTGTCCATGAAAAGTTCCACTATATCAATAGAGACTTACAAAATACTCCAAGATGGTCGACATCATACTCCAAGATGGTCGACATCATTGCCAAACAAAAAGAAATAATAGCAATAACAAAACGGACCTCCAAACACAATCGACTGCTCAAAATTAGCAAATACGCTCAAGTGAAGAATGGGAAAAAATCAACAACTGGATCTAAGATACTCCCAGCGAATATGTCAGCTTGATCCAACAGTGAATGAATCGAGACACGCAACTACAAGCAAGTTGATTGCATGGAAATTCTGCAGCAAGAGAAAAAACTATTTTTCTACACTCTTTACTTGATCCAACGGTGAATGAATCGAGAAACGCAATTACAACCAAGCAGGGTTGTGAAAAGCGGTCGCTTCCTCGCTTAAAGCGAGAAGCGAAGTGAGGCGACCCTATGACCGCTTCTGCTATATGAAGCGACTCAGGTAGGTAAAAGCGTGCGTTTCCCACTAAAAAACGAGAAGCGCTGCAGCGAAACGAGGCGACCGAAGCAAGCGCTTCTCTGTTTTAAACATACGACCAGCAGCAACAGGTATGTGATTTCTTCTTCTTCTTCTTCTTCTTCTTTCACTGTTTCAGCGTCCAAATAGCATTGAAATGCTGGCGAATTTTTTTTTCCCCTTCGGTTCTTTCTCAGTCTTCTCCTCTTCATTGAAATGCTGCCCAGTTCTTCTTTCACTATTTTTATGCTGCCTAGTTTTTAACAGAATGGTATATTTTAATATTCAAATGGTATATTTATTTATTTTTTATTTTTTTTAAATTCCGCTTCACTTAAAAAAAGCGAGCGTTTTGCTTCTCGCTTTAAGCGAAATGGGGGTTGTCGCTTTTCCTCGATTCACGCTCTTCACAACACTGCAACCAAGTTGATTGCATGAAAATTCTGCCGCAAGAGAAGAAACTATTTGACTGCACTCTTCTCTGAAAACGGCTGATCTTTTCAAATATCTCTCAAGAACAGACCTAAAGTTAGGCCTACGATTTAAAACACTAATGGGCCATAGATCCAAAACAATCTTTTAGACGCATAGGAAGGGTAAAACTCAACAATTTTTCCCTCTCGAATATGTGGACGAACCGCCATTTTAATGATCGAATCATATGCTTCAAGCTTAACTTTTGGCAGAGGCATAGTCAACATGTCAAAACCATTGTCATCTGTGTGAATCTTCTAATATTCAAGCAATTTTGAATCCACCACATCTGTAATCCAATGGTATCTCACATTAATATGTTTAGGCCTACAATGAAGTGTAAAGTTCTTGTCAAAATTAATTGCACCTTGAATAAATTTACTTCGACTATCACAATAGAGCTTCCCCTTAGGCAAATCTTAGCTCCCCGAAAAAATCTCTTCATCAATAGTAATTCTTTGCAAGCCTCAACAACAACAATAAGCTCTGTTTTTATAACATATATATGGCAATACATTTCTACAACCTTCTTCTAATACCAATTTGCTCGGCCAAATCAACCCAAAGATACTCTTGACATAATGAATTTTGAACTTTTTCTTTCCATGTTAATAAAAATATTGTTTTGGACAAAGACATCTTCTTTATGACCTACGTATGTTTTTAAATCACTTTTAAAAGACCTAATTTTAGGTTTGATCTTAAGAGAGATATTTGAAAAGAAGAGCAATCGTTCTTTAGGTAAAAGAGTGGAGAAAGATAGCTTTCTCTTTGCTGCAAAATATTTGCACGACCAGTTCGAAACTGATTTCCAGCTTCATTTTACCATTGAATCGAGCTGAAATTTTTACTAACAACATGTACTTTGATTTGAATGGTGGAGATGGCGTTTTCGATGTCTGTAGTTGCAGATTTTGAGTTGCCAAACAATAGCTCAATTTTAGGTATTTTTTCTCGTTCCTGACTTGTTTTGCTATTGTTTCTCCTTGTTTGACACTGATGACTTATATTCTCCTGCCCTATCTAGTAAGAGCCTCTAAAGCTATGTTTGGCGTAATCAATATAATAGTTGGGCTCGGCTTTACTGAAGAAGAAGAAGGGTGGTATTGTATGACCATTTTGGAGGACTTATATAACTCCTTTCTAATGTGGTAGAGTTTTTAATGGGCTAGAAGTCCTGTTGGTTTTTATTCTTCGCTTGAAGAGGTTTCCACATAAATTTTTTTCTCCTATTGATTGTTATTTTGCCTTTTCCAAATTAATTGGTTGGTTATTTTGCCTTTCCAAATTTATAGATTGGTTATTTTGCCTCAAAATTTATTTCGTAGTTAATTATACTTGCTGCTCGTATCAGTTTTGAATTTGATTCATCCTCTTGAATCTTGATTCAAATAGATTAATAAAATTTTGACTGTGTTTATTCGCGGCGACCTTGTCCTGCATTGTTTTGGTGTTCTCTAACGGTTGTCTCCTGAATTCCAAAAAGAGTAATTGGGTTCTGCCAATAACTAAGAAGTGAAGCATTCCCGCCAAATTGGTATCAAAACTAATGGTTCGACGAGACAAGAATAGAGATGGAAGATAGTAGCTCTCATGTTACTTCCTGTTTAGAGCTAAGAAACAAGCCTACTTGAGTCACTGCATGGAACTGGTCGATTTGCTGCTCTTGCCCATCTGCGGACCAGATTACTATCTTCGTCGATAGTTTTGAAAAATACAAGGAGAAGCATGTAAAATTTGATGGCCATAATTATACCTGGTTGGTAATTAGACAGGAGTACTTAGTTAAAAAGTGAGATTTTTGGTGTACGACCAAAGTCCTACGTTAGAAATTGATCATTTCTCGGCTAAGCAATAAACACATCTCTTTAGTTTTCACTCCTAAAAGCAAGTTCTTCTTAGCCAGACATCCCTTCTCGCTCATGTAACTTAACCTTCTATGTCATAATTCTCACGATGCATCACTCTCCAGAACATTCACCAAGCCACTACAAAAAGAACCCTACATCATGTAGGGATTTGACGATTTGTTACCTTGGATCAGAACTAGTAAACCTTTGTTGAATTTTTACTAGCCACCACATAAAATATTACAACCATCAACGTCAAGCTTTCCTGTCTGGAGCAAGGTTGACATTTTTAAGAACCAGCCTTGAACTATTATTAGTCTCAAAGCAAAATTTATCGTGCCAATTGCCTTAATTACACCAACATTACCTATTGTCAATACTTCAAAATCACTTGGTGCATAAAGTGAGAAGAATTTCTTCCTCGTCGTGACATGGTACGAAGAACCAGCATCTGCCACCCGATTGGTTTACACCAAACTACATAAATACTCCCTCCGCTTCTAAATGTTTATCTTAATTTGAATTGGCACAAAGTTTAATAAAAGGAGGAAGATTTCTGAAACTCGTGGTCTTAAATATGCCATAACATTTGCGTGGTTATAAAATTTTTGAAACTTATGGTCTTAAACAAGCCATAGCATTTGTGTGGCTATAAAAACTTTCCATTAACGAAATATAGGAATGTGTCAATCTTTTTGAAATGAACTAATAGAAAATAGTGCCAACCTTTTTGGAACAGAGGGAATAATATTTTCATCATATGCAAAACTAAGATCAGCTTTAACAACAGTAGATATACGATTCATCGCCGCCATCTTTCTATTCTTGTTTCATCTTATCTTTTAGCTTTAAACAGAACTCCTTGATATGCTTTGCCTTTTCTTTTTTCTGATTATATATAAGATTCTTGTACTCGGACCTCCACATGCTTCTACTTTTATCATTTTGACTTTTGAATTTGCTTCTTCCTCAGTATTCAATAACCAAACGTCTGATTGTTAAAGTAATGAAGATGAGGCCGGAGATTTCTCCTCAATTCCTTTTTTAATGACGGTGGCGTTCCGGGCATTTACGCGCACTTCGACAATTCACACCTGGTACCTTCCACCAACCTAGGTACCAAGTAACTCTCACTACCAAGGCTTAAAAAGATGGGAGAAAATCGCCTAGTGTTTTTTGTCTTTGCTAGGATTTAAACCCTCGTCCACATGGTTTACGACCATTTGCTTAACCACTAGTTCGCACTTTTGGATGCACTTTCTCCTCAGTTCCTTATCTAAATGGTCACCACACCACTGGGCGCTGAATTGGCCAAAGAAACAAGGAAATTTTTTCAAGAATCTAGTAAAGTATTAAGAAGACAAAGTCTCTTATCTCATCATCAAACTTACACACATTCCATACAATTGATCAAGAGTATCCTACACCTTATATGTAATTCTTTTGTCAACTTCCAACGAGACTTTATTTGGACACCCAACACAAATAATAGATAAATGATGTTAAGAGGCACCATTAATTGTCACAAGACTTCCTCGTCTCTCTCAAAACCAAGGAGATTTACAAACTGGCCAAGAGAAACTATTTCCAAGTGCAATCCAACGTAACTCATCATACCCCATATATTGAGTTGTTAGAGCTATTCAAACAGATGAAAGGGAAGATGTCGAACCTTATCTTTAATATCTTATCTTTAATATCTTTTCCTCTATTATTATTTTTTTCTATTCCCCTCTCTGTTAATTTGGGGGAAAAAGGTCTTCCCTATAACCTGTCTCCCCATTTTTTGCAGGCCAGGCAAATATAAAAAATGAAATACTGTACATAAAAGCTTCAGGAGAGCTAAAAGGTCCACCTCTGGTTCACCATACAGCTCAAAAGCTAGTATTCTCAGGCTGATCCAGTTAAAACTAAAAATTAGGTTTCTTACTCCATCATAGAAGTATACACCTAAAAGGAACCTCAGCAAATACAATGTCCCATTGATTGCATGGATGATTTTTTTGTATTAGTAGGAATAACAAAACAAAAAGAACTGGCAGTCAATGTCAGACTTCTATTTCAGTAAATATGTCAGCTAGGCATTAGAAGACACCCGTACCTTCTCAATGTTTTCCATCATAACACCCTTAACTTCCGAAACCTGGGCTTTCACCTTGGCTAGTTTACTTATCTCCTCAGGATGGTCAGCGCAATAGTGCATATGCTCCTTTAATTTAGGTCTGTGCAAAAAAAAAAAAAAAAAAAAAAAAAAAGAAATATCATACCTAACTGAAACTGTCACTATATATCACTAAAGTAAATATTTAAATTCAAAATACCCGAATTCCTTGTTAAGGCTATTAGGAGTAGCAGTTGCAGCCTTCCCACCCCCATATTTTGACACAAAGTCATCCTTAACACGCTCCAGAAAGGCAATTGGAACTTGTCTTCCAACAGACTCTTCAGCAACCACACAGTATGCTGTAAGACGAAACATACACTTACAGAGGTAAGCACACTAATCAGCTAGCTGCTGACATAGGGTATGCTTTAAAAGTGAAAAAGAAAAGCAGAATAATAAGCAACTCTAAAGAATAATACTCAGATTCTTCTTGCAATATATGTTCCAACTTTCAAACGGGAAATAGCAAGATGCAGTAGCTCTTAAAATTGAAATTACATAAACCACGTTCAATCAGCAGAACATTAAAAGGTGAAAGCCATGCTTCTCCTGCAACTTATTTATTCACAAAAAGAAAAAGAGAAAAGGTGAGAAGTCATTTTGATGCATCTCGAAACCTTCTCTCAAATGCACACTTAATTCTTTTACTTTGAAAGTCCTTTTTTCATTTGCTAAGAAGTAAACAAATCTTCATTAGTTCCACATCACCGCCTAAAAGAAGCTAATTAAGATTGTAAACTTTGTCTGAAAATCAGGAAATACAACCACCTTCTGAATTTCCCTCTGACATCATCTCAGAGTGGTAGGAAATAGTATGTGGATGATAGAAAAAGAAACCAATGATATCACATAGAACTAGATGTATTGGGAGGGTAATGGAAAATTGAAGAAACTTGACAATCACAACTCATCTTTTACTCCATCCAATAACATAAAACAGGATAATTTTGACGGAAACATATTTAAATGGGAAAAGGAAACGCGATCCATTTTAATTTTGTTAGTAGTATTAAACCCAGATAAAAGAAAAAGATTGCGGAAAATTGAAAACAAGTACAGAAATAGTCTAACATGATGAATTATCTAAACATTGAAATTGTTGTGAGATGTCTGTGTGCGCACATGCAACATCAGCAGCAAGGTATAGCCTTAAATGAGCAAGGGAGTTCATCATAACACTACATGAATGAGAGTGAGATAAAGAAAAAGGGTTCTCACACAATGAATGGGTGTAAATTACTTATTCGATGTAATGCTAGGCCGGAAAGGGTTCCCACAATCATTTGGCATGTGGGAGTAAGCAGTAAGGAAGTTTGCCTAAGAGAGACAAATTCAAACAGATAATTGGAACATGAGCTCACTGATCGAAAAATCAATAGAATTACTCGCTCCGTTTCAACTTATGTGAACCTATTTGACTTGCGCGAGTTTAAGAAACAAAGGAAGACTTTCTAAACTTGTGGCCTTAAAATGTCATTACATTAGTGTGGTTATAAGACTTTTAAAACTTGTGGTCTTAACCATATCATATCATTAGTGTGTCTATAAAAGCTTATCATTAAGAGTAAAATCGAATTTTTAAGTTATATTGTTTCCAAATTTAGTAAGAGGTTATTCTTTTTTGGACGGATTATAAAGAAAATAAGGTCATATAAACTAGAATAGAGGGAGTAACAGATAATTTAAAGAGAGCATGGGTTGATATTGCCCATCTACAAGAGACATAGTGAATAAGGGAAAAACTAGAGATACTGGCAACATGAGATATATATATTGTGGTAATGTGGAGTAGATAAAAGCAAGAACGGGCAAGACATAGTACTAGTAGATCTAGAATAAGGATAAAATTGTTGAAGTAAAGAGGATTGGTGATAGAATTCTCTCATTAAGACTAGTAATGCAAGAAAGAAGACAATCAACACCATTAATGTCTATAGGCTCTATACGTCACAAATAGGATTAGACAAGAAAATTTAAAACTAAAAATTTTGAAAGGTATAGATACTTTGATCCAGAAGGTCCAAAATGAACAACAAATCTTTGTTGGGAGAAATTTCGAAAGACATTTGGGCAGATGTACTGTTGATCTCGATCAAATACATTGGATATGGTTATAGTACCAGGAATGAAGAAAGAAAGATTATTGTAGTCTGTAGAGTTTTCCTTAACATACAATTTCGTTTTAGCTAACACCTACTCTGGAAAAGGGAATCACACTTGATCCAATTTTTAGCACAAAGACTGACTGGGCAACAGATAAGGAACGGAAGGTCATGACACCGAGAAGATTTAACCTTCCAACATAGGCTAGTGGTCCTCAATGAATGAAAGAGTTGAGCCAAAAAGAGAATGGTTAAACCAACAATTCAGTGGTTTAAACTAAAAGGTAAAAACCATAAATAGCATATAGTTATCAGAGAATAGGACTTAGAAGCTATCAAGCTAATGCAGAAAAAACTTTTTGGAAGGAAATAATAAGTTGCATTAACAAAGTAGTACTTGAAGTTTTAGGTGTGTCTAAAAGCTTAGGACATCAACTATAGGAACCGTGGAGGCGGGATAAGGAGGCTTCATGGTGGTGGTATAAGAGGGTGCTACTAGAGAAAAAAGAGAACGACATAGAAAGTTGCCAAAAGCCTTTAAACAGCATAAGAAAATAAAGAGCTAAGCAGGCCATAAACAAGGGCCAAGTGAAGCCTTGAACGGCATGTATCAAAAGTTAGGCATGTAGACAGAGGAGAAAGACCGGTACATATGCTTGAGAGAGAAGAGAGGTAATACCTAAACCAAGTTAAGAATAATAAAAATGATTCCCAGAAAGTTTTGAAAGAAGAGAGTAGATCAAACATAGATGGATACTTTACAATTAACTGCTCATCAAAATAACGAAGATAACTTTAGAGATCTACAAACATTCATAACATGCTACAATCATAGAATTAAGTTTAACAAAGTAAAGGATGCCACGGAAAACATAAGAATTAGAAAAGCTTGTGGTAACGTTGGATTCCTACAGAGGTTTGGAAATGCCTTGGTTAGGTTGGTATGGCTAAGCAAGCTACTGAATGTTATACTAAGGAGTGGAGATGCCAAATGAGTGAAGAGTACATTGCTTCAACTTATAAGAGCAATGCAGATATTCAATGTTATGCGAAATTGAGAACTATTGCAGTATTAAATTTATGAGCCATGTGATAAAACTTTGAGAAAGAGTGATAGAACATAAAGTTAGCGACATTAAATTAAGGGAAGAGAATAAAAGCTATTGTAACGACCCGGCCGGTCGTTTTGAGTATTTCAGCCCTGTTTCCCCCATTTGATGCTTTACATATGTGTATTTGTGGTTACGTAACTTGCCGGGATGGTTGGTTTGGTTACGGAGAGGTTTTGGAGTGAATTGGTACACTTAGTCCCAAGGTTGGAGGCTTAAATTGTAAGAGTTGACCAGAGTTTGACTTTTGTGTAGACGACTCCGGAATGGAGTTTTGATGGTTCCAATAGTTTCGTATGGTGATTTTGAACTTCGACGGATGTCGGGATGTGGATTTGGGGGTCCGTAGGTTGATTTAGTGTTTTTGGTGAAAGTTGGAAAGTTGAAGGTTTGGAACGTTGATAGATTTGACGGAGAGTTAACTTTGATGATATCGGGTTCGGATTTTGGTTTCGGGAGTTGGAATAGGTCCATTATGTCATTTAGGACTTGCATGCAAAATTTGAGGTTATTCCGAGTTGTTTAGGCTTGTTCGGCATAAGTTTTGAATTTGGAAGTTGGATTAGTTCCTTAGGCTTTAATTGAGGTGCGATTCGTGGTTTTGATGTTGTTTGGTGTGATTTGATGCCTCAAATAGATCCGTGTTATGTTTTGGGGATTGGTTGGTGTGATTGGACGGGGTCCCGGGGGCCTCGGTTGTGTTTCAGACGGGTTTCGGACCATTTCTTCATGTTTTGGAACTGTTGATTCTGAGTTATGGTTTCCTTCTTCGCGAAGGGTCTTTTGATGGCAGATGAGTTTGTTCTTCGCGTTCACGAAGAGGTGATCACGTTCGCGAAGCTTGGGAAGGTTGTGGCTTCGCGATCGCGTATAAGGGAGGCATGTTGGGGCGTCAGGCATTTTAGCCTTCGAGATCGCAGGAGGAGGACCGCGTTCGTGTAGGCTCAGGGCTGTTGTGCATCGCATTCGCGACCGGTGCCTCGCGTTCGCGTAGGCCTAACATCGTTGGTTGTGCTTCGCGATCGCGGAGGGTATGCCTGGGCAGACCATAAGTACTCTATTTTCGAGGGTTTTAGTCATTTTTAACATATTTTGAGTTGTGGAGCTCGGATTTGTACGATTTTGGAGGGAATATTTCACTATTTGGATTGAGGTAAGTGTTTTTTACTCGGATTTGTTCATTATTCGTGATTCCAACCTTGATTTTAGCATTTAATTTGTGAATTACAGTGAGGAAATTGGGGATTTTAATAAAAACTTTCCTAAAGTATAAATTGATCAATTGAGGGTCAATTTGAGGTCGGATTTGGGTGAAAGACATATAATTAGACTCGTATCGGAATGGGTGTTCGAAATTTGTGAGTTCAGTCGGGTTCTGGGGTGCGGGCCCGGGGTTGACTTTTTGGGTTAACTTTTTGATTTTGGTTAAAGATCTTAACTTTATCATTTGGAATCGTTTTCTATGGCTTTTATTGATGATATTAAGTTATTTTGGCTAGATTCGGACCGTCCGGAGGTTGATTCACACGGGAAGGGCTTATTAGAGGATTGATTTGGCTTGCTTGAAGTAAGTATCTTACCTAAACTTGGTTGAGGCTCTAGTTGCCTGAGTTATTTATGATAGCTACGTGCTATGGGTGGCGCACATGTGTGGGGTTGAGCCCATTTGCGTGCACCGGGTTAATTATTCATGCTCGGAGTAGTGTTTAGGCTATGATATGCCTTGAATTAATTGCTAAGCTTCATGCTACGATGGTTCTTATACTTGTACCCCCGTTGTGAACTAATTGTACCATGTTTGAGGTCGCATATAGGTTAATCTCCTGAATGAACCTGATAATTGCTACTTTTGTGATGTATTACCTGATTTGAGCTATGATCGCACACTTTGCACATGCATACACTTTAGCATGTCACTTATACCAGTCCAGGTGTATGAAATTGGTGTTCATTGATCATGTACATATATTCCTGTATACCTGCTGATAGCATCCTAGGAAGCTCAAATCTATTCGAGGGGAAGAATGAAGCTTTGGAATCTCAAAGAGGGCATTTAACAAGATATCAAGCTAAAGAGTTGCAAAACAAGGTCATTAGACTTCAAGTGCAAATAAA
>AWOL01S0039503.1:46968-102005 GCA_000715115.1 Nicotiana otophora | reverse complement strand
GTATTCTAATCCCGTGCCATCCATGAAATCCCTTTTCTTTCAATCATTACTCAATCAAAGGCCCAAATGTCATCCTCTTATCTATCACAATTACACCCTTATTCTACTACCAGGGCAACATTGCATCTCTTCTAAATGATCCTAGTCTTAGACTAGTTTGCATTCATTAAGGTTATACTGAGCTTTCTATAACTTACGAAAATTATCAACTCTCTTATTTTTATGGGCTAAGCCTTACCTATTCTCGTCACCTTCTCACTCACCTTTTCATATCCTTACTCCTAGCTACCTAAAACCTTGTCGCTCTATCATACTTCAGTTTGCGACCTACACATATATATTTATAATAATCGCATCCTTCCTTTAACTTGCTAGCTCCATGGATTTCCTTTCGTGCCTTCTCAATTGTCTTTAAATGTATGCAATTACTTTTTATGGTCGTTCTGACACTTTTTTATCATGACCCAAACCGATGGGCCACGACATTTTATCACGAACCAAACCGATGGGCCGCGTGGGCACCTGGTACCTTACTCAACCGAGTACCAACATAATCGTATCTTTCTTATTACATCATCATAGGTAAGTGGGCCAGAAGGGGCGTCATGAGATAAATAAAGTAAACATGAGGGAATACCCGACATAGAACGACCCAACCTGATATAGAAACTCATACCTGTGACATACAGGCCTATAAGGCCAATGTGATCCATTATATACTTAAAACATAGGCTGACAAGGCCATGCAAGTATCCGTATACATGACATCTGTCTACAAGCCTCTAAGAGAACATACTTATCATAAAGGTCGGGACAGGGCCCCGCCATACCAAACAATACACGTCTAAATCATACTGAACAACAAGCAACTCCGAAGCAAATGGAGCACACCAACATCTTCCGCTAAGCTGATAGCCTACTTAGAGGACTCTCAACCTGTCTATCGGGACCTGCGAGCATGAAAGCAACGTCCCCAGGAAAAAGGGATGTCAGTACAAAAAATGTACCGAGTATGTAAGGAATAGAAATCAGTAAATAGTAGACATGAGAGAAACACGGAGTAAAAGTCTCAACATGTAAGCCTGAACAATTTTGTAAATCATTAATATTTACAACGCCATGCATATGTGTATAATGTTATACCATGCTTAGGTATATGCGTTCATAAAATCATCAAGCCTCTACGGGCATCCCATCATATCATCTAGGCCACTGTGGGCAAATCACCAACGTATACCAGCTGATCAGGTGGTGGTGTGTATATAACGCCGTAACCTTTTCCCATATCCCATATACATATAATATATGCGTATATAACGTCATCTGGTCATGGGTCAATGTACATGTATAAATGCATGAAATGCATAAGAAATACGTTAATACGATTTCTTGGAATGTCATAAAATCAATATGCCTTTCGGATAAACTTTATCAAATATGTATTTTTCTGAAACCCATGAACAAAAGATATAATAATAATTCACATAGGGAATCAATAATATAGACACCCCTAGTACTTCTATGAATAGAGTCATTTATGAAAATTGTGCATTTACTCGTTTCGTTTGTATCGTATGGATCATGCCAAAAAGAAAGAAAGGATAGCCTTAACGTACCTGAACCGATTCTCTTGACAATCCCTTTAACACCCGTTGATTGCGACAACACGTAACGGCGGATCGAAGTAGGGAAACATCCGTATGATGTTCTTGACAAAAATTGTACCGTACTCTCTTAGAATTGCAAATTCCGTTGCTATTACATTACGTAGTCTCGTATGAATTTTGTTGAAGCAATAGCAGATCCGTATAATACCTTCTAAAACGAATTTGATCAAAATCTTTCACGAATTTTCTTGAAGTGAATTACGTTGCCATAAGCATTTGTAAAGGATTTATTATGATGAATTGTTTGAGAAATACTTAGTAAGCCAATCTATCTTACTACATAATGTAAGAAAGGCTTTTAAGATTATGAGTTGTGGGCCCCACATTCTTTGTGATGACTATGACACCAAGCTCCTTAGATGTACCACCTTATTTTGTGAATTAAAGAGTCATTTGGTTGATTATCTCATGTTGCCACGTTTGGGGTTCAAGCTTACCCAAAATATCTTAATTAATTGCTAATCTTCCCCTAAAAATCCACAATTAACCAAATATCCACATAATTAAGAATTATCTCAACTTAATTAAAATACTACTCACTTTTAACATACTTTATACCTCTTACTATTATGGTCATGTGGTACCTTGTATGGCACTAGTTCATAAATACCGAGTATTGTAGTTTGGATCGTATTTTATTTCAAAATATCAAATTTCGACGAAATTCATTTTCTTCGATTTGCTTACCCTCTCACCTTCACAAATTTACTCATCACTTGTTCGAAGTAGCATAATTCTTATAATCTCAAAATAATCTCAATCCCGAACTTACGTCGATTAACTTATGACAAAACTTTAACATATGAAAATGCGGGACGTAACATCTCATTTCCAAGCTTCCATCAAATTACTTATGGCGTACTTTCACGTACGAAAATAGGGGGTGTAACATCATTTCCCCCCTTTGGAACATTCGTCCTCAAATGTTGACTGATGCACTTATCATTTTCATAAACTATAGTTCTTGCGAATGCTTTAGTAATCTTCTTGCCATCTAGAAAACTGTTCTGTGAATAAATCCAAGGGCCAGGGCATTCCCCCTTTTAGGCCTCTTTCTCACATCACGACTTGTGGTCGGAATCCTTCTAATCTCATAAATATTGCTACCTTCTATCATGCAGCCTGTTATTCTTCTCTCATTTTTCCTGCAGTTTTTAGCCAATCTTTAGGCCTCACTTTGTAAACATATACAGAGTTTGACAAGATGTCCCTCTGATCATCTATAGGTATACTGAAGTTCTTCGTTTGGTACTTTGTTGAACTCACGAATATTGCTATATCTTATCTCATAGACCCGGTTATCCATTCGTATGACTTTACTACATCTAGGTAGGTCATACTATACCATAACTCTTACTTCGATTTATCATTACTGAGGTCTGTTACCAAACTCTAGGTTACTCTCGTTGCTTATCCTATATGTATAAATCTAAGTCCTTTAATGCTTCCTCATTACTGTTCATCTTAAGAATGATGGTCTAATCTCATCTCATACCTTGTAACTTTTATCCATCCATTATTGATTCACCTTAATACCGATAACTTGACCTCTTATGTAATACTGCCGCTATGGCTCAAGTCTCATCGGGGAATATCTGAAATGATTAGACTGATCCACCTGTGGGTGATACCATGCTTCCATAACCGTATTTCATAGCATCCCAATGTGATTCAACCTATGAGGGTTATTCTAATCCCGTACAACTCATGAAATTCCCCCCCCTTTTTTTTTCTTCAAATCATAACTCAATCAGAGGCCCAAACGTCATCCTTTATCTATCATAATTATACCCTCATTCTACTACTAGGGCAACATTCCATTTCTTCCAAATGCTATTAGTCTTAGACTCCTTTGAGTTCATTCAAGCTTATACTGAGCTTTCTATAACTTAGAGAGACCATTAGCTCTCTTGTTTTCATGGGCTTAATCCCGAGAACTTATCCATTCTCGTCACCTTCTCACTCAACTTTTCTTATCCTCACTCCTGTCTTCCTAAAACCTTGTCGCTCTACCATACTTTAGCTTGAGACCTACACATATCTATTTATACTACTTGCAACCTTCCTTTAACTTGATTGCACCATAGATTTGCTTATGTTATTCTGGAACATCAAGCGAGACATCACATCATCTCTAACTCTTCTTTATTCTCTTGACTAGGCCTCTTGATACCTAGAAACCATAGGCTGGAAGATATTCCACTGACAACGCCGCTACCATTCCTGGATACTGAATCCCAACACTTCTAGCCTTCTATCTGCAGTATGGATTATTTACAACCTTCTGCAATTGAGTATCTCGTACGTTGTTCATCTTTACCTTACTTACCTTAAAATTTCGCATCACATCTTCTATCTCTTTCATGACCTCCCTTCCACATAGGTATAATTTACATCCACAACTTGAAGCTCTATTATAATACTTGCACCTCTGGTGCATACACAATCTGGTGAAAGCTTCATACTGACTTCTTATGAGGCTGATACACTTCTAACTGGCTTTTTCGTACGGCCGTTATAGAATATGGTTGTTGTACTATCTCTCTTGTACCTGCGATATTAAGGGTGATCCTGCAATGTTCTTAATCACGATTTCTCTAATTTCCTGGGCCCAATAATCAGACTCCTGATTTACTTGGTTGACGTAACTCTTTTGTTTCCTCTTCCTTCTGATCAGCCTTTATGTAGTCTTAAGCTATCTTCCGCTCTGCGGCTCCTGGTATTAGTTATTTCTTTAGCCTTTTATGGGCGCTATGGAATATCCCTGATACAACCTTCTAACAATTCAACCCTTTGTCTATGACCTGGACTCATTCCTTTCTTTTAACTTACACCGGAGTCTTCTACAGCTGTATGATTGTCAACATATATGTTGCATGGATAATACTCCAAAATCTTGAGGGCGTTCATAACGTAATTATATCTGGATCGTTGATCAAATAATTCCTTTAGTTCCTTCTCAACTTTCTTTAAGTGTAAGCTATTACTTCTTTTGGTCTTTCTGCTCCTTGTTGAGTGCATACTTAGCTTATCTTTGTTCCCACGCATGCCGGAATTTTCGTACAACTCATATGATCTCGAATATTACTTTTAATTGTTTTACTTCCCGTTCATTAGCCACAGTAGGTGCCACTTTCTTATGGAGTGCATACAATGTTGTAGTGAGACTACTTTTACATGACCATTTCTCCTTCAAGTTACTATGTTTAGGTTGGGGCCTTATTCCATATTTCCTCGTCTAGTCTTTCGTTGTAGTACTTAGGGAGGATCCTCTAACTCTTGTAAAGCTGCGAGCTTATTACATCGTATACTCGACAGAATTTTTGATGTCCTTCCTTGCCTATAATTATTCGTAGTTACTTACTCCACACCCTTGTGCTTGCAGGGTTGTTCCTGAACTGATATTTTGGATGTCTTCCCAGTGGTACTCTCTTTTATTTCGGTAACACTCATACGGTACCTTTAACTACCCCCAACTCCTATCTGAATATTTCTCAAGGATCACGATATCATTATCTGCGAGACTGGATTCACTATGTTTATCTTGCACGATCTGTTGATTGTCTGTATCATCTTGTCTAGCCATAAATAGGCTCTTCTTGAATAAACTACTAACTACTCATTGGACCATTCTCATATCAATATTCTGCGTAATCTTTCTTGGGTTATTTCCTTTGTCTTAACTTATGTCTCGCACTGGTTCCTTATCTATCAATAACATGTCAGGCAGGAACCCTTACTTCCTCTCCTTGATGTAGTGTTTGCATAATGTTCTGGAATCGTAGTATATTTGTAGGATTTGAATAAGTGCAACCTCATCCCTTTCTTATTTTTATCGCATTCTTCCTTTACCATTCCATAGTTACTAGAACCACTTAATTCTGACTTAATACCACATCACTCCATATTCCCCCCTTTAAGGGAGTACTAAGATTTAGTGCTACGACGATCTACCTATAGATGTTTTACATCTTCCTCTTTGGCGCCTTTTCACAACATCGATGATCCTTACTTGCCTTGCGGTAATCCTTCTGTACCAAGGATAACGAAATTTCTTACTCACGAGGGTGATGCTTAGTGTAACTGGCACACATAGTCCCTTATGCTTAACTTTGCTCATATTGTTTGCTTTAGGGAAGCATCTTCCTCAATGATATTTAAAGGTTTTTCTTCTGTTATCCATTCTATTATCGCTGGAACGCAATCTGCAATTCTCATGATACTGACTATTATAAAATCACTCAGTCCCTAATTCATGTTTAGTTTATCTTGTTCACCAGCCCATGCTGATTTCTATTACTCTTGGTTCTAACATTTCTTTCTGGCAGTCGCGTTGGACTCACGAACGTATTTCTCAAAATGAGGATATGACTTTATGGCCTATACTCTTTTGTTGTCTCAAGGCATGTCACCTCTCGTCTTTTCTTCACTTAACTATAGACCCTGTAATACTGTCATCTTTTTGATCTACCATTGTCATCCATGTATCACATCTTACTCATAATGCTTCATTATCTCTCTTCTTATTTCCCTGCTAATATTTATGTCTATCACTTTATTCTGAAAACTTGAATAAGACATTCTTTTGCTTTTAGCTCCCCTTGCTCCATCCATTGGCTCTTCGGGTTGCCTAACATTCTCTTTTTACTAGGGACGGGAGCTATACTAAAGTAATATTTATCCCTTCAAGGCTTCCAGTACCTATCTTTGTAGTACTCATATCTAGCTATACTATTTCAGAGTGCACCATCTGGGTGTCTCACAAGGAGATCTATTACCACATTTGCCCTATCCTTCGGAAGTATCAACTAACACAAACAATCTATTCACCATTTTGGGTTACTTTAACCCCAGTCGGATCCTGATATCCCGTCCTTCTCTTAAACTACACCTGTCAGCCCCCATAGGGAATAACTTAAATTAGCGTGATCAATTGTATATACCTCTGTTACTGTTAAAGGTAACTCAAAATGCTTATATTCCTCTACGATAATCTTCATTAGCTGAGTAGCTCGTACCCTTTTACATCGTGCTTCCTTTACTTGCTGAAACTTGTGTCTACCTTCTGATTCTCTTATTCCTTATCAAGAAGCTTATATGTCTTAGTACACACATATTCTGGTGAATACCTCATATTTATCCATCATAAGTACGATGCAAAAATCGAGTTCCTATGACTCAACTCTTCCGCAGCTATATCTCTTACCATCTTTCTGGATGTAGGCATCGTCGTATTATGAATAAGATATAGTTTAGGAATTGCGTTCTTACAAGTGAGATCTACCACACGATCTAGAGTAAGAAGAAAGAGTGACAATCCTAAATGCTCTGTAACCTTCTGCTTATAAGTGTGGTGCACAACACACCCATAAACAAGACACTACTAGACACGGCTTGTAGACTCTCTAGGATAGAACTGCTCTGATACCACTTTTGTTACGACCCAAACTGATGGGCCGTGACGGGCACCAGGTACCTTACTCAACCGAGTACCAACATAATCGTATCTTTCTTATTATATCATCATAGGTAAGTGGGCCAGAAGGGGCGTCATGAGATAAACAGAGTAAACATGAGGGAATACCCGACATAGAACAACCCAACCTAATATAGAAACTCATATCTGTGACATACGGGCCTATAAGGCCAATGTGATCCATTATAATCTTAAAACATAGGTCGACAAGGCCATGCAAGTATCCGTATACATGACATCTGTCTAAAAGCCTCTAAGAGTACACACTTATCATAAAGGTCGGGACATGGTCCCTCCATACCAAACAATACATGTCTAAATCATACTGACCAACAAGCAACTCCGGAGCAAATGGAGCGCACCAATATCTTTTGCTGAGCTGATAGCCTACTTCGAGGACTCTTAACCTATCTATTGGGACCTTCGAGCATGAAACATAGCATCCCTAGGCAAAAGGGACGTCGATACAAATAATGTACCGAGTATGAGAGAAACATGGAGTAAAAGACTCAACATGTAAGCCTGAACAATTCTGTAAATCATTAATATTTACAATGTCATGCATATGCGTATAATGTCATACCATGATTAGGTATATGCGTTCATAACATCATCAAGCCTCTGAGGGCATCCCATCATATCATTTCGGCCACTGTGGGCAAATCACCAACGTATACCAGCTGATCAGGTGGTGGTGTGTATATAACGCCATAACCTTTTCCCATATCCCATATATATATATATATATAATATACGTGTATATAACGCCATTTGGTCATGGGTCAATGTACATGTATAAATGCATGAAATGCATAAGGAATACGTTAATAAGATTTCTTGGAATGTCATAAAATCAATGTCTTTCGGATAAACTTTATCGAATACGTATTTTTCTGAGACCCGTGAACAGAAGATATAATAATAATTCACATGGGGAATCAATAATATATATACACCCCTAGTACTTCTATGAATAGAGTCATTAATGAAAATTGTGCGTTTACTTGTTTCATTTGTATCGTATGGATCATTCCAAAAAGAAAGAAGGGATAGCCTTAACATACCTGAACCGATTCTCTTGAAAATCCCTTTAACACCCGTTGATTGCGACAACACGTAATGGCGCATCAAAGTAGGGAAAACTCCGTATGATGTTCTTGAGAAAAATTATACCGTACTCTCTTAGAATTGCAAATCCCTTCGCTATTACATTATGTAGTCTTGTATGAATTTTGTTGAAGCAATAGCAGATCCGTTTGATACCTTCTTAAATGAATTTTATCAAAATCTTTCATGACTTTTCTTGAAGTGAATTGTGTTGCCATAAGCATTTGTAAAGGATTCATTATCATAGTCATGTGGTACCTTGTATGGCACTAGTCCATAAATATCGGGTATTGAATCTTGGATCGTATTTTATCTCAAAATGTCAAATTTTGATGAAATTCATTTTCTTCGATTTGCTTACCCTCTCACCTTCACGAATTTACTCATCACTTGTTCGAAGTAGCATAATGATTGTAATCTCAAAATAATCACAATCCCGAACTTACGCCGATTACTTACAACGAAACTTTAACATACGAAAATGCGAGATGTAACATCTCATTTTCGAGCTTCCATCAATTTACTTATAGCGTACTTTCACGTATGAAAACATGGGGTGTAACACTGTTTTTGCATGAATACGTGTCTTATCTTAGTGCCCACACATATTAGAATTCCATGCAACCCATATGATCTCGAATATTACTTTTGATTTGATTTTGTTTCCGTTCATTAGCCACAATAGGTGCCACATTCTTATGGAGTGTATACAATATTGTAGTGATATTGTTGTTACCAGACCATTTCTACTTCAAGTTACTATGCTTAGGTTGAAGCCTTATTCCTTATTTCCTCCACTAGTCTTTCGTTGTAGTACTTAGGGGAGACCCTCTGACTATTGTAAACCTGCTAGCTTATTACATCATTACCTGACAGAAGTTTTGATGTTCTTGCTCGCCTATAATTATCCCTAGTTACTTATCTCCGCGCCCTTGTTCTCGTAGGGTTGCTTCTGAACTGAAATTTTTGACTGTCTTACAAGTGGCACTCTCTTTTATTTCCGTAACACTTATATGGTACCTTTAACTACCACAACTCATATCTGAATATTTCTCAAGGATTACGATGTCATATCTGAAAGACTAAATTCACTATGTTTATCTTGCACAATTTGCTGATTTGTCTGTATCCTCTTGTCTAGCCATAACTAGGCTCTTCCTGAAACATCTACTAACTACTCGTTGGACCATTCTCGTATCTATATTCCACGTAATCTCTCTCTGAATATGTCCTTTGTCTTGACTTACCTCTCGCACTGGCTCCTGATGTATCAAGTGTCCATTCGCACTCATTTATCAATAACATCCTTGCTGGGAACTCTTACTGTATCTCCCCGGCGTCGTGCTTGCATAATCCCTAGAGTTGAAACATATTTGTAATATCTGAATAAATGCAACCACATCCCTTTCTCCTTTTTACCACATTCTTCCTTTTCCATTCCATAGTTACCTGAACCACTTAACTCCGACTTAATACCACATCACACAATCTTCCCCCCTTTATGGGAGTACTAAGATTTAGTTCTACGACGATCTACCTATAGATGTTTTACGTCTTCATCTTTGGCGTCTTTTCACATCATCAATGACCCTTACTCGCCTTAGGGTAACCCTTATGTACCAAGGATAACTTAATTCCTTATGCACAAGGGTGACACCTAGTGTAACTGGCACACTTAGTCCATTAAGCTTAACTCTGCTCACAGTGCTTGCTTTAGGGAAGCGTCTTCCTGAATGACCTTTAAAGGTTATTCTTCTATTATCCATTATATTATTGCTTGAATGGGATCTCTGAAATTCTCATGATGCCGACTATTATCAAATCCTTTGGTCCTTAATTCATGTTCAGTTTATCTTGTTCACTGGCCCATACTGATTTTAATTACTCCAGGGGTCTAACTTTTCCTTCTGGTAATTATGTTGGAGTCACCAACTTATTTCTCGAAATGAGGACATGACTTTATGGCTTATACTCTTTTAATAATTCAAGGCCTGTCTCGTATTGTCTATCCCTTCACTTGACTATAGATTGGCATCCTGTCATATTTGGATTTACCTTTATCACTCATTTATCACATCTTACTCATAATGCTTCATTTACTCTTTTCTTATTCTCCTGCTAATATTTTTGTCTATCTTATTCTGAAAACTTCAACAAAATATTCTTTCACTTTTATCTCCCCTTGCTCCATCTCACTGCTCTTCGGGTCTCCTAACATTCTCTCTTGACTAGGGACGGAAGCCATACTAAGGTTAATATTTGTCCTTCTAGGATTCCAGTGCCTATCTTCTGAACTTTCTGAACATTCTAGTATTTATATCTGACTGTACTATTCCAGAGTGCACCATCTGTGTGCCTCACAAGGAGAACTATTACCATGTTTGCATATCCTTCGGAAATGTCAGCTAACGCTAATAATCTATCCACCATTTTTGGTTACTATAACCCCAGCTGGATCTTGATATCCCATCCTTGTCTTAAACTATATCTGTTAGCTCCCATAGGGCATAATTGATATGGGTGTGGTCAATTGTATATATCTCTTTTAAGTTAAAAGTCACTCAGAATTCTTATATTTCTCTGCCTGAATTGTAACTATTGATTATCTTCATTAGCTTGGTACCTCATACCCTTCATCACCTTGCCTATTTTACTTGTTGAAACTTGTATCAACCTTCTGATTCTCTTATTGCTTTTTACCATATGGGTGGATATATATTCATGTCTTAGGGATCCTTTTCATAATGCTTACACGTCTTAGTACACACATGATCTGCAGATACCATATATTTACTCATCATAAGTATGATGCAAAATCGAGTGCCTCTGACTCAACTCTTCCACAACCATATTCAATATCTTACCAATTGTTTTCCAGGATGTAGGTATCATTGTATTATGAATAAAATAGAATTTAGGAGTTTGAATTCTTACAAATGAGCTCTACCATATGATCCAGAGTAAGAAGAAAGAGTGACAGTCCTAAATGCCATGTAGCCTCCTACTTATAAGTATGGTGCATAACACAACAATAAACAAAACTCTACTAGACACAGCTTGTAGACTCCCAAGGACAGAACTGCTCTGATACCACTTTTGTCACTACCAACACCGAAGGGCCGTAACGGGCACCCGATGCGTTACTCAATCGAGTACCAATGTACCATATCATTCTTATCGTACTATCATGGGTAAATGAGCCGGAAAGGCCATCATGAGATAACCAAAATAAAACATAACGGAATACTCGACATAGGGAGACACAACATGATATACAAACTTATACATGTGACATATGAGCCTATAAGGCCGACATGATCATTTGTAAACTCAAACCCTAGACCGACAAGGCCATACAAATATCCATATACATGACATCTATATGCAAGCCTCTAAGATTACATAAATGTCATAAAGGTTAGGACAGGGCCCCGCCATACCAACCATTACTTGTCCAAAGCATACTGACCAAATAGGTAACTCCGAAGTAAGTGGAGTGCACCAACACCTTCCGCTGAGCTGATAGCCTATTAGGAGGACTGTTAACCTGTCTATTGGGACATGCGAGCATGAAATGGAGCGTCCCTAGGAAAAAGGGACCTCAGTACAAATAATGTACCGAGTATGTAAGGCATGAAAAACAGTATATAAAAGACATGAAAGAAACATGGAGTAAAGAACTCAACATGTAAGTCTGAATAGATCTGTGAATCATGAAACATTTGTAATATCATGCATATGCATATAAATGTCATATCATGTATAGGTATATGCATACATAACATCATCAAGCTTCTGAGGGCATCCCATCATATTATCTCGGCCTTTGTGGGTAAAATCATCAACGTATACCAGCTGATCGGGTGGTGGTGCATATATAACGCCATAACCTTTCCCCATACCCCATATACCTATAATATACACTTATATAACCTCATCTAGTCATGGGTCAATGTACATGTAGAAATGAATGAAATGCATAAGAAGTAAGTCCATAAGATCTCTCGAAATGTCATAAGATCAATATGCCTTCGGTTAATATGATGAAATAAACGTTATCGACTTACGTATTTCTGAGACCCATGAGCATACGATCTAATAATAGGACACATGGGGAATCAAGATCATAGGCACCCCCAGTACTTCTAAGAATAAAGTCATTTGTGAAAGTTACGTGTTTGTTTGTTTCGTTTGTATCATATGGATCATGCCAAAAGAAAGAAGGGATAACCTTGACATACCTTAACTCCATTGAGTCCTTAATACCTTCCAAGCAATTCTTCAAATAACTCAACTCAGTCTACCATAGCATAAGGATATTCAAAATCAGTGCTAAGTAAAGGCTAAGTTCGCAACTTAAACTAGTAGCTCGTTTATAGGGCAGCATCTCCCCTATAACAAGGGCCTCCTCCAATACCATATACCAACAACAGCCACCAGAGCAATACAATAAGAACAACATCAACAATAGGGTACAAAATATTCCATTAACAAGTCATCAACATATCATGACAAGCGGCAAGCTCTGATTGAATCCCTTTAGCACCCTTCAACCCCATTATATTTCATTCTTGAACTTAGTAATATATCCAATATAATATCCAATACCTTTTAAAATATTTCCAACCTTGTGTCACGCCCCGACGTCGGGGAGCGCGACCGGCACTCAACTAAGATAACCTGACTGAGCAAACCTGTATAATTCCTTCTTTCCAAACTCACTCGTGATTAAAGGAAGGATCCATTTCCTTAATTAGACAATGGGGAGGATCATATGAGCAACACCAATTCCTTATCATTAGTTACATCATTTATAAAGTTCTAAATACATACACTTTCATAGTTTGAAGTGGAACGTGTGATACAAATACAACATTACTAGTTTGACTTCCCCAACACCAACATACCACCCAAACTATGTCTACGGAGCCTCTAATAAATACAAAAGACTATGATGATAATACCGGTAACAAGGCCCCGGCTATACCTCCAAACATAATACACAAGGAACAAAAGATATATGACCCTGATATGAAGTGGGGCTCACCAAGTCAGCTCGGAAGAGGGTGTACCACTATTAATGATGAAAGCCGCCTGCTGTGGAACCACCTGAAGCCATTAAAGATGCAGTGCCCCCGGCAAAAGGGACATTAGTAGATATGGAATAGTACTAGTATGAATGACTAAACACCCTCTCAATAGAACGAATGATAACACAAGGAAGTACAATCATAAAATCTATGAGAGCCTCAAACAATACCAAAACATCATGTTAGGAGCAAGACATGTTTTCAAGTATATTTCCATATTTTAGTTCGGGAGATCTTAGCACCGATATACCTCTGCGATCTTAGTATAGGGTCTGATCAGTGCCCGATCGTCTAGGCCGTCTCACCCAAAGACATCAACCACAGTCACAATAATTATCTCAATCTAAATCATTATTTCAATCATAATCGCAAGCATAATCACCACCATGTGTGCGGCATGGCGTCCGATCACGACCCGACCGGCTAGCCGTCTCACCACAATGCCGTGTGGATCGACATCACCCTTTTCTAGCAATCCTCTCATCCCAATAAATGGGAATATTCTCATCACATCAATCTCATCCCAATAAAGGGGTACAATCACAATTCACTCCTACAACGGCACGTGTAGTTTCGGGGTTAGGTTATTTCAACCTACCCTTCCTCGGTGACTAACGATACTCCTAGGGTGTTTATTTACTTAAAGGATTGACAACTCATTTCATTATCTTTTATATATCATTCATTTCATTGGCACCAATGGCCATAACATAATGTCACTCTTGGAACGTTGGCAGTGTTTCATGTTTCATGTTCATATCTTTCACTTTCAAAAATCATCACGGATCATCAACAATAAAGCATTTCAATTCGAGACTTTAAGTCCACATATGAGCAAATAAGAATGTTAAGCACATTGAGACTTCTTACACAATTTGGCATAATATCTTTCATTTGAATCATGAGTTGAAGTTATAACATTTAGATATGCAATCCATGCTTCGAGCACATTTTCATATAGAACATAACATAACAAGAACATTTGGAATACATATTGAACATATATACTTTGACACAAGACTTAATCGGAATAATCAATTTATAATGAACAACTCGGGACTTACAAGGACATTGTGGGGTTCAATTCTAAGAGAGAGGTTTAGCCAACATACATCGCCTTGAGCTTTTTAAATTACTATGATGTTCCGGAATTCTTAGTCACTTCGATCTATTTAGACATATAGCAAAATTGAACACAAAGTAGGAAGGAGTTCATAGTTCCAGCTCACTTGAGCATTTTATAAAATACTAGGTGTGCATTAAGGTTTCAAGGTTTTCCTATGGTAGATTCCTTCATCCCCAACCCAATATCTACCCTTTTCTAGCTCAACAACCTTCCTACAATTTTGTTGGTACATGCATCCATAGATAACACCCCCACACCTAAGAATTACACTCCCCATTATCCATCTTCTACCCCAAACTCGAAATTGAAGACTAGGGTATGGAATTCTTTTTTTTAAGCAAATATGCCACTCGGCTTGATGCCTTGTGGTGAATATATTAATAATAATCCAAAATAGCAATCCAGTTAATACAATGTATGTAAAAATGCAAATGAAAGTAGGAAAAAACAATGTAATCTAGCTATTACAAAAGTTTCACTTGAACATGTTCCAACCGAATGTACTATTTGTATCCTCTAGCCAAGTGTAAAACCTCAGTGTAGCACCTCAAACACTCTCACCAGGTGCCATGTTTTGCGTACCAGAAGGATTAGGCCAACTTGAATCGCTAACGTACACCTCCAATTGCTGCTATTGTCCAAACTTTTGATGGGGCGTGCAAACACATTGAGACCTTTGTCTTTCCAATTGTTATGACTAGTCGACTGGTAGATTACCCACAACCCTTATCCCACAATAACTTGGCCATCTTCGATTGCAAATAAGAATTCCAGCAGAAGACAATCAGTTGCACTATACAGTTAATCCATAAACCAGAACAAATGTTACAGTTTCTTGCCATGTGGTGCTATACATTTCCCATAATGAGCATTATACAATGCTAATACCACTGGTAGGTGATACAACATCATATGTAAAATAACCTGTCCAAAGCTTTCTAGCTTAATCAGTGTAATAAAGATGCCAAGACCATTTATGTTACATCAGTAATGCAAGCTTGAGGATGAGTAACAGATGAGTAACTGCAGGGACTATCTTGTGTTTGATATCTTGGAGAAGCCTTTGTATTTAACATTAATACACAAATGTACTGATTCATTAATCTTGAGCTCTCCTTTTTACAATCCTAACCCTTAGGTTAGGAGTTTGTAGCTTGTCAAGATTTAATATTCTCCTTCATGTACTGGGTAGTTCAGAAAAAGAGAGGAATTGATTTATACCTGCACCAAAAAACACTATGTTAGCTATAAAATCTGTGAGAGTATTGCCTTCTCTGAATATAAGTTGAAGGATCACATTGAAATGATTTTTCATTTCCTTAATTTTCTAGACTTCTGCACTTATATACCAGGGTGAGTCCCATTCCCCTTCTATGACTTTCTTCAAAGTCTATGAGTCAGTCTCCAATATCTGTGGGTACTTCTCGTGTGTAACACAATATTCTAATCCCTGGAGTATTGCTTGTGCTTCAGCTACAACATTTGTGGTCACACCTATGTCAATTGACTTTGCATACACTAGATCTCCAGCCTCATCTCAAACACAAAATCCAATTGAGCAAGGCCCTGGGTTTCCTTTCAAGGCTCCATCAGTGTTGCACTTATACCATCCTGCATGTGGAGGTTGCCAGTTAACTATCTTGGTGATCAGTATTGTCTTGTATGCTTCAAATAATTGGATCATAAATGGCCACAAAGCAGGTATGTTTGTTAGCCATGGATACCTTGTCTTTGCCAAGTAATGAAGTGTCTTGTTGACTTCATGTATGACTCTATTTGTTGAGATTGTTCCTCCATACTTTCATGTGTTTCTCCTTTTCCACAGTTCCCATGTAATGATAGATGGTGTTGCTTGAAACAAAGGTTGTAATTTTGGATAGCATTTTGCATTCCACCATGCTCGTACCACTTCCTTCACTTGTATTACTGGTTCAGTAATGCCTGCAACTGCCATAAACTATTTCCATACCTTTTGCAGTTGTGTTGCTTGTTAGAAAAATATGTTCATATGTCTCTTTCTGGGGATGTTGACAACACCAACATCTGGAAACACATATGTATCCCTATTTCCTCCATAAGTCATTAGTTGACAGCTTATGTCTCCACAGTCTCCATAAAAAGAATGAGATCTTGAATGGTAGTCCTTTTGTCCACATTTTTCTGAATTCTTGATTTGGATTTACTCGATGCCTCAGGATTTGCCAAGCACTATTGATAGTAAACTTGCCTGATGAAATTGGTATCCAATATTGTTTATCCCACTGCTCCTCTCTACTACATAATGGATCTTTTTTATATGTTCAGTAATGCCTTCTGGGAAATTCTGGTCAATTAGTGTGCCATACCATTCTCTTCCTTGCCTCTGTTCTGCCACCTCTTGTAAGTTCTCCTCAATACTGAAGTCTGGAGGTAGGACCTGATACAGAGCTCCCAGCCCAGTCCAATTTTCATGCCATATGTTTGTTGTGCCACTTTTCATCTCCCATAGTATCTCATGCTCTAATTGTTCCCTTGCATTCAACATTTGTTTCCACATATGGGATCCTTGTTTGAATTGTACTTCAGTACGTATCTCTTTTTTGCAGTAAGTATTCAACATGTAGTTCGACCACAAAGATTTTGCAGTCCTAAATCTCCACCACAGCTTCGCAAATAATGACTTTGATACATCATTCAATGATCTAAAGCTAAGGCCTCCTTCTTCTTTAGGAGTACATAGCTTCTACCAACTAGCCTAGTGCCTGCTCCTCCCTTCTTCCTTGTTGCTCCAAATGAATCTGGCAAATATTTTGTGTTGGTGTTTCAAAATTTTTTGAGGTGGATCCAGTATTGAGAGTAGGTACACTGGCATATTTTGCAGAACACTAGTGATTAGTGTTGCTTTTCCTCCAGATGATAATAGCTTCCTTTTCTAAGCATGTAGCTTAGCCTTTACCTTTTTGATAAGATCTTGATAATAGTCTTTCCTTCTTCTAGTGTAGAAGATGGGGCACCCTAGATACATGAATGGAAACTGACCTCTTGTGAATCCTGCGATGTCTTCCACTTTCTGTATTAGAGCATTAGCAGCATTTGCATGCATATGGTAGGAGCTCTTAGCCCTGTTGATTTGTTGATCAGAGATTTGTTCATAGCTACTTAGTACGGTCATGATCTTCATGAAGGACAGTTGATGAGCTGATGCAAAAATTATGATATCATCGGCATATGCTAAATGGTTTAGGTGTTCTATCCACTCGGGCATACCAAATCCCCAAAATGATTCATCCTCAAATAATCTGTTCAGTGACCTAGAGAGTACCTCTGCAGACAGTATGAAGAGCATTGTGGAGAGTGGATCTCCTTGTTTTACTCCCCTTGTTGATTTGAAGAATCTTGATGATTATCCATTAACTTGTACTGAGTACCAATTGTTGGATAATAGGTTCCAGATCAGGGTGATGAAATGTTCTGCAAACCCCATTTTTCTTAATACCTGCATCAAATACTTGCATGATACTCTGTCAAACGCCTTCGATATGTCATGTTTAATCACCACATTAGCATGTTTATCCCTCTTCCTTATGTCTGTGACTATTTCCTGTGTAAGAAGTATGTTTTCAAATATGCTTCTTTCTTTCACAAATCAAGATTGATTTGGAGAGATATACTCAAGTAAGAACTTTTCCAATCTGTTATGTAGACATCTGGATAGTACTTTGTTGATGAAATTGCTCAAACTGATAGGTCTTAGGTCTGAAAAATGATTCTGGTCTTTGTTTCTTTGGCAGCATAACCAAGTCTGTGTAAGTGATAGATTTTGGTAATGCTGCCCCTCCAAAGAAATGTAATACAATGTTGTGAATGTCATTGCAGCTGATCTCCCAGCATTCTTGAAAGAATATGCTAGTGAATCCATCGGGGCCACTGGAACTGTTTCCATTTAACCCAAAAATAGCTGCTTTAACCTCTTCCAACGTTGGATACCTACATAACTCCAAGTTATGATCCATAGATACCATAGCAGGAACATTGTTAAGCATTGAAAATTCTGTAGGGTCTCCCTGTTTTGAGAACTGATTTTGAAAGAATTCAACTGCGGCAATAGCAATTTGATCTTGGTCTTCTTGCCAATTCCCTGTTCCATTCTGGATCCATTTTATTTGTAACTTCTTCCTATTGCCATTGACATGATTGTGGAAGAAGCTCATATTTCTATCACCCTTAGCAAACTAAGTCATTCCAGCTTTCTGCTCCCAGTACTGCTCCTCCAAACTTAGGTATTTCTTCCATTCTGATTGAGTTCTCTAAAGGATGATTATGTTCTCTATTGTTGGCTCCTTCTCAAACAACATTTCTTTAACCTTTACAATATCTTCTAGTATTTCCAATTGTTTGAATATGTCCCTAAAGGTCTGAGTACTCCATTGTGATAGTGTTGTCTTTACTTTCTTTAGCTTGTGGTTGAACATCAAAAATGGGTCTCCAATGAAATCTGCATGCCAGTTCTATTTTACTACTTCCACTATCGGTCGCATATTTGGTTACAAAATAGCCAAAAGAACTGCCTGTGTATGCAGTCGCATAGTCGACAGCATAGCTGCTTCTAGAATAGCCCTCACCTGCTCACTTTTGCGGCCATTATGCGGCCCGCAGAGTGATTATGCGGTCGCATAATGGACCGCATAAATGCACATTTCCGGCACCATGAAACATTATTTTCTTTGCATGTTTTACCGGACTTTACACTTAATTACTTCAAAAACTTTTGGGGTGTTACAAGTAGCACCTACGGATTGTACTTCAGACTTTGAAAGATCATCAGTATATGCTAAGTTTTCGAAGTGTGAGTTCTGGTTGGACTCAGTTGCCTTTTTGGGTCATGTTGTGTCTTCAGATAGTATCAAGGTGGATCCTAAGAAGATTGAGGCTATTCAAAATTGGCCTAGAGCTACTTTAGCTACAGAGATTCGAAGCTTCTTGGGTTGGCCGGCTACTATCGCCAGTTCATGGAGGGGTTTTCATCTTTCTCGGCCCCATTGACCCAGTTGACTTAGAAGGGTGCTCCATTCAAGTGGTCTGACGAGTGTGAGAAGAGCCTTCAGAAGCTCAAGATTGCCTTGACTACAGCTCCAGTGTTGGTGATGCCCACAGGTTCCGGGTCTTACATCTGTGTATTGTAATGAATCGCGTATTGGTCTTGGTGCAGTATTGATGCAGGATGGTAGGGTAATTGCCTATGCGTCATGTTAGTTGAAGGTCCATGAGAAGAAATACCCCATGCATGATTTGGAGTTAGCAGCCATTGTGCACGTGCTCAAGATTTGGAGGCATTACTCTTACGGCGTGCCATGCGAGGTCTACACCGATCATCGGAGTCTCTAGCATCTATTCAAGCAAAAGGATCTTAACTTGAGGCAACGGAGATGGTTAGACTTATTAAAAGACTATGATATCATCCAGGGAAGGCCAATGTAGCTGCCGATGGCTTGAGTAGGAAGGCGGAGAGCATGGATAGTTTGGCATTTATGTCGGTGGTGGAGAGGCCATTAGCCATAGATGTTCAGGCTTTGGCTAACAGGTTCGTGATGTTTGATAATTCGTAGCGTAGTAGTGTTCTCGCTTGTGTTGTGGCACAATTATATTTGTTGGAGTGTACATCAAGGCTCGCTAGTTTGATAATCCTCACTTGTTAGTGTTGAAAGACACGATGCAGCAGGGTGGTGCTATGAAGGTCATGATTGGGGATGATGGTGTTCTACGTCTTGAGGGCTGAATTTGTGTTTCGAAAGTTGATGGGTTGAGAGTTGATCCTTGAGGAGGATCATAGCTCACGGTGTTCATTAAATGTGTCACGAAGATGTATCATGACTTGAATCAGCATTATTAGTGGCGAAAGATAAAGAAAGACATTGTTGGACATGTCTCTCGATGTTTGAATTGTCAACAGGTGAAGTATAAACATCAAAAGGTGTGTGTGGGTTAACTAAATATGACGACCCAAAATCCACATGGTCGTGATGGAACCTAATCCAAACATGCTAGGTAATCCAAACATAAAATAATATAGCACATCCAATAGATCCATAATAAAAAGGAGTGAAATAGCTGCAATCTATACAACATCCCGAGGATTGGTAGTACATAAGCCACTAAGATTTAGAGTTACAAAGCTGGTACTAAAATAAACACAACATCCATTTGGAATATACATCAACATAAGTACAAATCCTAAACTACCAAGAATAAGTGGTAGCCATAACCAGAACACAGATACATCTTCAATGCCAACTTCCATCATCCACAACAGCTCAACTCCAAAATCTGCATGCAAGGTGCAAAGTGTAGTATGAGTACAACCGACCCCATGTACTCAGTAAGTATCCTGACGAACCTTGTGAAGTATTGACGAGGTCTCAGGTCAAGGATACTCACTATATATATAACTTGTATAGCTCAAAACATATACGTGTACCCAACAATAGTATCGTAGTTTAAATATGAAATACATGTACCACCATGCAATTCACATAGAGAAGATGTGTGCCGATCTCTTAACAGTTCAACATATAAAGAAATTATGCTTTTGATATCAGATAACACCTCAACAATTGCATATAAAGGAGATATGCACAGGTACTGTTCCATTTTAACAACTCAGCATATGGAGAAAATATGTGTCTAACATCATTATGTCCTCAAAGCTTTCATATAGAGAATATATGAGTGAAATATCAAATAATACTCTCACAGTTGTATATAGAGAAGATAAGCATAAAATACAAAATAATCCTTCAACAAGTGCATATAAAAAAGATATGCCTGAAATATTAATTAATCCTTCAACAGTTGCATAAAGGGAAGATATGCATGATTAATCAAGCCAAATCACACGGAGTCACATATAGAGAAGATATTTACCGTGTCTCATCTCTTCAAGTAAGGTAACATATAGAGAAGATATGCATAAAGGCGTATATATACATGCTAGTGCCAGCATATAGAGAAGATATGTAGTAAAATCATGTATACATCCAAGGAGTTTGCAATAGATAAGACATGCAAAGTTAATTAGAAACTATTCGGTTTCTCACAACTTGCATGTACACTATCAAGAGAGAAACATGAGAGGGTGACCCTAGGGGGGTGGATCCTTATCCACATGCTGCATGGACAACTCACATGTTGCACGAACAACTCACGTGTTGCATGAACAACTCACGTGCCAATAATAACAACCACATGGACATCTCACGTGCCATAATCATAATACCGCATGAACAACTCACGTGTCAAATAACTCATCCCGCACGGACCACTCACGTGCTGCCAATCCAGTCTATCACACAAAAGGCATATACAAGAATACATGTATACGAATAACGGATATCAAATCACATACCCATGGACTGAAGAAGATAACGTGCTAAGGTGTATGCATGTGCAAGTGTACAACTAAAACTTGAATCATGCGGATATGCCATGCAACATCAAACATCATGATTAACAGGAAATCAACACCTACACATGATCGCTAACATAATTCATGAAGCTCACGTAGTCATACAAACATATAAAGCATGATAGCATGAAGCACAATATTCAAATCAAGGCAGAGTACTACCTAAACACTACTCTGATCATGAATCAGACATAGCACCCGTATATGCGCTTGTCACCTTGCATATACATTGCTTACACACGTTTCAATTATACAAACAAAGTCATATCCTAAGGTTTATCCCCTCAACAAGATAAGGCATGATACTTATCTCAAACAAGCCAAATCACTACTCGGAAAATGCCTTTACACGCGAATCAACCTTGGAGCTGCTCGAATCTAGCCAAAAACAACTCAATAACATCGAACAAAACCATAGAAAACAACTCCAAACAACAAAGCTTCGATCTTTATTCAAATACACAAAGTAAACCAAAATGTCAACCCAAGACGCACCCCAGAACCAGACAAAACTCACAAATCCTGAATGCCCATTCCAATATGAGTCTAAATATACAAGTTTCATCCAAAACCAACTCCAAATCTGGGTTCAAATGTCCATGTTCCTTTTAGAAAATTACAAGATAGCCTTTTGAATCACCCAATTTGGCCTTAAAATGAGGGAGATATGATGTTTTGAAGTTTTTAAGGAAGTCTGAAAATTTAAGGGACATAACCGGTATTTTTAAAATTATTGCACCAGAAAATCAACAATCGCAAAATCTTCATTTTACCACCCCAAAACTCATTTGGAACATCCCCTACACAAACTATATATTCATTTTAATCATAAAACATAATTCAAACCAGCTCACACACTCAAAATACCGAAAAAAGTTGTCTTGACCCAATATTGACCATGGTCAAACTCCAAATCCTTAACTTAACTAGTCTCTCAACCAATGATCCAAAACAACCTCAAGCCCCCTGGAACCCCATAAAATCATAGCAACAAGTACAAATACATTATTCAAAATTATCCAAAGGCTCAAAACACCCACAAGAACATCATAACAAAAAATCAAAGCTCAAACCGAATAGAAGTTTTCTAAAGTTGTTAAACCTTCATTCATTCAAAAGAGTGACTGAATCACACTTGCACACTTTGGATTACTTCAAAACTTTTCATATAAGTTCAATTCAACTATCTAGACCTATCCAAAGTCGCGGAACACCAATTTGAATCCAATAACATCAAAGTCAACTCTTGGTCAAACTTATGAACTCTTAAGTTATTCAAGTTGCCAACTTTCGATAAACAGTATCGAATTCTTCTAGGAACCTCAAAAACCAAATATGAACATACGTACAAGTCCAAATTCATCATACAAACCTATTGGAACATTCAAAAATCTGATTCCGAGTCCGTTTACCCAAAATTCAAACCTTGGTCAACACTTTCAACTTAAAGCTTCCAAATCAAGAGTCATTCTTCCAAATCAATTCCGAACCATGCAAAAACCAAAAACAACCACATACATAAGTCACTATACATCATATGAAGCTATTAAAAGTCTCAAATCACCAAATAAAATGCTAAAACTCAAAATGACTAGTCGAATCGTTACACTCAGAAGTTAGTGATACCGGAGTGGAAATGGGAGCGCATCACTATGGACTTTATGGTAGACTTACCATGGACGTTGAGGAAGTAGTATGATGTTTGGGTCATTGTGGACCAATTGACTATGTCCGAACATTTCATTCCAGTGATGACATCTTACTTTTCAGAGCGGTTGACTCAAATTTACATCACGGAGATTATTCAACGTGAGTTGGGCACGTAGGTTGAGCTGAGCACCGCATTTCACCCTTAGACGGACAGGCAGTACGAGCGGACCATTTAGATTCTGGAGGATATGTTGAGAGCATGTATTATTGATTTTGGAGGTCAGTGGGACCATTTTCTACCTCTAGTGGAGTTTTCCTACAATAACAGCTATCAGTCGAGTATCCAAATGGCTCTGTATGAGGCCTTATATGGGAGACGATATCGTTCTGTAGTTGGTTGGTTTGAGCTTGGTCAGGCTAGATTGTTCGGCACAGAACTTGGTTCTTGATGCTTTGGAGAAGGTGAAATTGATTCAAGAGTGGCTTCGTACAGCACAATCCAAGCAAAAGAGTTATGGTAATAGGAAGGTTCGGGATGTGGATTACATGGAGGGTGAGAAAGCTCTTTTTCAAGTTTCGCCTATGAAGGGCGTGCTGCAATTTGGGAAGCAGGGCAAGTTGAGCCCGAGGTTTATTGGCCCATTTGAGATCTTGGACAGAGTTGAGGAGGTTGCTTTATGGCTTGAATTACCTCTTATATTAGTGGGTGTACATCCAGTATTTCACGTTTCCTTGCTTAGGAAGTAACATGAGGATAGGTCGCATGTTTTAGACTTTTTCTAGGTGCAGCTTGATGAGACTTTGACCTATAAGGGGAGAGCCGATGGATATTCTAGATTGACAGGTTCGAAAGTTAAAGGATATCCCTTCTAAGAAAGTGCGTTGGAGAGGTCAGCTGATTCGAAAGTTGATATTCTACCCGCACCTATTTACCAGCCCATGTACATTTCTATGTTCGTTCGAGGACGAACGTTTCTTTTAAAGGTGGAAAATATAACGACCTGATAGGTTGTTTTGAGCACTAGCTCCTCGTTTCATGTTTTGATACCTTTAACAACTCTATTTGATTATTTATGACTTGCATGTATGGTCCGTGTCAATTTTCGAAAAGATTAAATATGAATTTTTTAATAAAATGTTATTTTTACTTTGAAAGTGGCTAGAGACCACAATCCATATTTTTAGTAAACGACCATGGATCGGTATTTTGACAATTCCGGTAGGTTCGTATGATGATTTTGGACTTGTACGCATGTTTAGTTGGGGTCCAGGGTGATCCGAGGCCATTTCGGTGCTTTATGTGAAAAGTTAGAAATTTAAGTTTGAACTTTGAAAATCTTGAGTATTGGTGAGCGGTTCTTGATTTTAGATGTTATTGTAATGATTTGAGCTTACAAACGAATTTATTTGATGTTAATATACTTGTGTGAATTTTTGGATTGGAGCCCGAGGGGCTCAAATGAGTTTTAGATAGGTTGCTGATTGTTTTTGCATAGCTCTAGGTTGTTGGTGTTGCTGGGCTGCAGATCTCGCATTTGCGAGGTTCTATTCACAAATGCGAGCCTTGCATTTAGAAGAACCATCTTGCATTTGCGATACTGGAAAGGGGGATGGCAGGTTTGCTTTTGCAAAGCTTAGTTCGCATATGCGAGGGGTGGAACCTTCGCGTTTGCGAAGGTCTAGTCGCAATTGTGACACTGGAGGAGCAAGGGACAACTTCACATTTGCGAAGCAATGTTCGCATTTGCGGACACCCCATGTTCGTATTTGTGATCAATGTATTGCATTTGCGATATTGGAAACTTAGAAGCTGGTACGCACTTGCGACCAGCTAGTCGCATTTGCGGACATCGCAATTGTGATACCTGGAGTTGGGTAAAAAATTGGGATTTCGGGACTTAGCTCATTTTACACCATTTTTGAGACCTAGACTCCATAAAGGCCATTTTTGGAGAGCAATTTCTTCCCAATTTCATAGGTTAGTGGCTTTAACTTGCTTTCATTCAATTTTCATTAACTTTCCATGAATTTTCACTATCAAATCTAAGATTTCATAGAGTAGAAATATTAATTTTGGGTAGAAATTAGGTATCTTGTAAAACTAAGATTTAGACCTCAACTTAAGGTCGAGTTTCAAAACAAATCACATATTTGGATCGCGTGGGTGAATGGGTAATCGATATTTGGCCTTAATTTTGGATTTCGACCATGTTGGCCCGGGTTGATGTTACACCCCATGTTTTCGTACGTGAAAGTAAGCCATAAGTAAATTGATGGAAGCTCAAAAATGAGATGTTACATCCTGCATTTTTGTATGTTGAAGTTTCATCGTAAGTTAATTGACGTAAGCTTGGGAATGAAATTATTTTGTGATTATAAGTATTACGCTATTTCAAGCAAGTGATAAGAAAATTCGTGAAGGCGAGAGGTAAGTAAATCGATGAAAATTAATTTCGTCAAAGTTTGGCATTTTGAGATAAAATACGGTCCGGGCTATAAATATCTGGTATTTAAGGACTAATGTCATACAAGGTACCACATGACCATGATAGTAAGGTGTATAAGGTATGTTAAAAGTGAGTAGTATTTTAAGTAATTTGAGATAATTCTTTATTATGTGGATAATTGGGTAATTATGAATTTTTAGTGAGAGATTAAATAAGTAATTAAGCTAATTGAGTAATTAGGCATAAATGGATAAAGGTAAGTCTTCCTAACGTGGCAGCCATCAAGTCACAAATTAATGACTCTTAAAGCCATGTAACTTGGTGGCACCAAGAGGCATGATGATTCATAAGACAACATTTTCCTTCCTTACACGTAAGAGTCCTTTGTATAAGTACTTTTGTTTGGTTCTTTATTAGTAACTTAGAGATCCTCCTTTCAATAATTTAAATGTTAGAAAATGGAGAGTTAAGGTTTATGATATAAATGTGAGTTACTTCTAACACAATTCATACAAGACTTCTATTTGGAGGAGATTTTGGAAGTTCATATGAGACTTCATGTTACAATAGCAACGGCAGTTCTTAGATTTTGTAAAGAAATCCATATGAAATTGCACTGCGTAATAACAATGGGATTTTTCAATTCCAAGGGAGTATGGTGAAATCCTTCTCAAGAATATTATATGAATTTTTCCTTACTCCGGGTATGTTAAGTCTATCCCTTCTTTCTTTTGGCATGATCCATACGATATAAATGAAACGATAAAATTTACAACTTCCATAAATGACTTTATTCGTAGAAATATTAGAGATGCCTATATTCTTGATTCTCCATGTGTCCTATTATTTTATCTTCCGTTCATGGGTCTCAGAAAATACATAAGTTGATAAAGTTTACTTCATGATATTAATCAAATGTATAATAGTTTTATGACATTCCAAAAGATTTTATTGACGTACTTTTCATGCATTGCATTCATTTATATATGTACATTGACCCATGACCAGATGATATTATATATGTATATTTATATGTATATATATGTATATAGGATATGGAAAAAGGTTACGACGTTATATACGCACCACCACCTGATCAGCTAGTATACGTTGATGATTTGCCCACAGTGGCCGAAATGATATGATGGGATACCCTCAGAGGCTTTATGATGTTATGTACGCATATACCTAGGCATGGTATGACATTTATACGCATATACATGACATTGTAAATATTAATAATTCACAGAGTAATTCAGACATACATGTCGAGTCTTTTACTCCATGTTTCTCTCATGTCTATTGTTACTGATTTTTATTCCTTACATACTCGGTACATTATTTGTACTGACGTCCCTTTTGCCTGGGGATGCTACGTTTCATGCCCGCAGGTCCCGATAGACAGGTCGAGAGTCCTCCAAGTAGGCTATCAGCTTAGTGGAAGGTGTTGGTGCGCTCCATTTGCTCCGGAATTGCTTATTTGGTCAGTATGATTTAGAAGTGTATTGTTTGGTATTATGGGGCTCTGTCCCAACCTTTATGACAATTATGTATTCTTAGAGTCTTGTAGACATATGTTATGTACGTAAAAGATTGTATGGCCTTGTCGGCCTATGTTCAGTGTACGAGTGGTTATTTTGGTCTTATAGGCCCGTATGTCTTATGTATAAGTTGATATTACATGTTGTATTCTATCTATTTCATGGCAGCCTCTCCGGCTCAGTTATCTATGATAGTATGATACGAAAAGACACGTTATGTTGGTACTCAGTTGAGTAAGGTACCGAGTGCCCATCGCGGCCCATCGATTTGGGTCGTGACTAAAGTGGTATCAGAGCAGTTCTGTCCTAGGGAGTCTACAAGCCGTGTCTAGTATAGTCTTGTTTATGGGTGTGTTGTGCACCGCACTTATAAACAGGAGGCTACAGGGAATTTAGGACTGTCACTCTTTCTTCTTACTCTAGATCGTATGGTAGAGCTCAGTTGTAAGAATTCAATTTCCTAAACTCTATCTTATTCATAATACGACGATGCCTACATCCAGAAAGATGGTTGGTAAGAGATATAGCTGTGGAAGAGTTGAGTTAGAGGAACTCAATTTTTCATGACGCTTATGATGAGTCAATGTGAGGTCTTCAGCAAATCATTTGTGTACTAAGATGTGTAAAACTTCTTGATAAGGATCCCTAAGGCAAAAATGTCTATCGACTCTTATGGTAAAAAGGAATAAGAGAATCGGAAGGTAGATACAAGTTTTAGCAAGTAAAAGAAGCAAGATGAAAAAGGGTACGAGCTTCCCAGCTAATGAAGATTATCGCAGAAGAATATAAGCCTTTTGAGTTCAATAATAACAGAGGTATGTACAATTGGCCACACCCATCTCATTTATGCCCTTTTGGGGCTAACATAATTAGTATAAGATAAGGCATGATGTCAGGATCTAGCTGGGGTTAGGGTAACCCAAAATGGTAGATGGATTATTAGCATTAGCTGACATTTCTGAAGGATATTGCAAATGTTCTAATAGATCTCCTTGTGAGACACCCAGAGGGTGCACTCTAAAATAGTACAACTAGATATGAATAATACAACGATAGGCAATGGAAGCCTTGAAGGGATAAATATTACCTTAGTGCAGCACCCGTCCCTAGTAGAGAAAGAATGTTAGGCAACCCGAAGAGCTAGTAGATGGAGCAAGGGGAGCTAAAACGAAAAGAATGTCTTGTTCGAGTTTTCAGAATAAAGTGATGGACATAGATGTTGGCAGGGACATAAGAAGAGAGTTAATGAAGCATTATGAGTAAGATGTGATACATGGATGACAACGGTAGATCAAGAAGATGACAGTATTACAGAGTCTATAGTCAAGTGAAGGAAAAGATGAGAGGTGACAGGCCTTGAGACAACAAAAGAGTATAGGCCATAAAGTCATATCCTCATTTCGAGAAATACGTTCGTGACTCCAACACGACTACCAAAAGGAAAAGTTAGACCTCCAGAGTAATGGAAAACTATATAGGCTGGCGAACAAGATAAACTAAACATGGATTAGGGACTGAGTAATTTGATAATGGTCGACATCATGAGAATTTCATATATCGTTCCGGCGATAATAGGGTAGGCAACAGAAGAAGATTCATGAAAAATTTAGAGAATGGTCATTCAGGAAGACACTTCCCTAAAGCAAGCAATGTGAGCAAAGTTAAGCTTAAGGGACTGTATGTGCCAGTTACACTAAGTGTCACCCTCACGAGTAAGGAAATTTTGTTATCCTTGGTATAGAAGGATTACCGCAAGGTGAGTAAGGGTCATCGATGATGTGAAAAGACGCCAAAAAAATGAAGAGGTAAAACATCTATAGGTAGATTGTTGTGGCTTCAACTCTTAGTACTCCCCAAAAGGGGGAAATATGGTGTGATGTGGCATTAAGTCAAAATTAAGTGGTTCCAGTAACTATGGAATGGTAAAGGAAGAATGTGATAAAAAAATGAGAAAGGGTCACATTGCACTCATTCAAATCCTACAGATATGCTATAATTCTAGAACATTATGCAGGTACAACGTCAAGGAGAGGAAGTAAGGGTTCCTACCCGAGATGTTATTGATAGATAAGGAACCGGTGCGAGACGTAAGTTAAGACAAAAGAAATAACCCAAGAAAGATTTCGCAGAATATTGATATGAGAATGGGCCAACGAGTAGTTAGTATTTGATTCAAGAAGAGCCTAGTTATGGATAAACAAGAGGACACAGACAAATCAACAGATTATGCACGACGACCAGAGTGAACCCTAACATGGGGAATTCAGTCTCACAGATATGACATCGTGACCCTTGGGAAATATTCAGACAAGAGTTAGGGTAATTAAAGGTACCGTATGAATGTTATGGAAATAAAAGATAGTCTCACTGGAAAAACAGTGAAAACTTCAATTCAGGAGCAAACCTACAAGCACAAGTGTGTGGAAATAAGTAACTACGGATAATTATAGGCGAGGAAGAACATCAAAACTTCCGTCAAGTATACGATGTAATAAGCTCACAGATTTACAAGAGTCAGAGGGTCCTCCCTAAGTACGACAACGAAAGACTAGCTGAGGTAATAAGGAAGAAGGCTTCAACCTAAGCAGAGTAACCTAAAGAAGAAATGGTCTTGTAATAGCAGTCTCACTATAACATTGTATGCAATCCATAAGAAAATGGCACCTATCCGAGCTAATGAGCGGGAAATGAAACCAATTAATATTCGAAACCATGTGAGTTGCACAAAAATTCCGGCATGCGTGGGACCTAAGATAAGCTAAGTATACACGCAACAGAGGGGCAGAAAGACTAGGAAAAGTAATAGTTTACATTTAAAGGAAACTCAGAAAGAACAAAAGGGATTATGCACTTAAGACTTCGAAGTGATATCCATGCAACATATATGTTGACATCCATACAACGGTAGAAGACTCTGGTATAACGGATATTCCATAGTGTCTCTAAGAGGCTTAAGTAATAACTAATACCAGGAGCCGAAGATCGGAAGATAGCTTAAGCCTACATAAAGGCTGATAAGAAGGAAGAGGAAACTAAAGAGTTACATCAACCAAGTAAATTAGGAGTCTGATTATTGGACCCAGAAAATTATAGACATCGTGATCGAGAACCTTGCAGAATCACTCTTAATGTAAGAGGTACAAGAAAGATAGTACAGGATCCATATTCTATAACGGCTCTACGATAAAGCCAGTTAGAAGAGTACCAGCCACATAAGAAGTCAGTATAAAGCTTCCACTGGATTGTGTATGCACCAGTGGTGCAAGTATTATAATAGAGCTTCAAGTTGTGGATGTGAATTGTACCTATGTGGAAGGGAGGTCATGAAAGAGATGGAAGATATGATGCGATATTTTAAGGCAAAGGTAAACAACGTACGAGATACTCAAATGCAGAAAGTTGTGAACAGTTCATACTTCGGATAAAAGGCTAGAAGAGCGGGGATTCAATATCCAGGAATGATAGCAGCGTCGTCAGTGACATGACTTCCAACTTATGTTTTCTAGGTATCGAGAAGCCTAATTAAGAGAGTAAAGAAGAGTTAGAGATGATGTGATGTCTCGCTTGATGTTTCAGAATAACATGAGGAAATCTGTGGTGCAAGCAAGTTGAAGGAAGGTTGCAAGTAGTACAAATAGATATGTGTAGGTCGCAAGCTAAAGTATGGTAAAGCAACGAGGTTTTAGGAAGGTATGAGTAAGGATAAGAAAGTGCGAATGAGAAGGTGACGAGAATAGATAAGTCCTCAAGGTTAAGCCCATGAAAATAAGAGAACTAATGGTTTCTCTAAGTTATAGAGAGCTCAGTATAGCCTGAGTGAACTCAAAGGAGTCTAAGACCAGTAGCATTTAGAAGAGATGGAATACTGCCTTGGTAGTAGAATAAGAATGTAATTGTGATAAATGAAAGATGGCGTTTGGGCCTTCGATTGAGTAATGATTTGAAGAGGATTTCATGGATTGTACGGAATTAAAATACCCACGTAATGTGAATCACATTGGGATGCTATAAAATACGATTATTGAAGTACAATATCGCCCCTAAGTGGATAAGGAAAATCACTTCAAACATTCCTCGATGCAACATAAGCCCTAGTGGCAATGTATTATGAAAGAAGTTTCAAGTTATCAGTGGTATATTATAGATCAATATTGAGGCTAATCATAATGGATGGACAAAAGTCACAAAGTATGAGCTGAGATTAGGTCGTCATTCTTAAGATGAACAGTAATGAGGAAGCATTAAAAGACTTAGCTTTATGCATATAGGATAAGCAACGAGAGTAAACTGGAGTTTGGTCTCAGACCTCAGTAACAATAAATTGAAGTAAGAGTTATGGTATAGTATGGCCTACTTAGATGTAGTAAAGCTAATGACGCCCAGAGGGACAACTTGACATAAATTTGTATACGTTCACAAAGTGAGGCCTAGAGATTGGCTAAGAGCTGGAGGAAAGTCGTGGTATGAGAAAGAGGACTAAAGGGGCGAATGCCCTCGCCTTTGGATTTATTCAAAGAACAGTTGCCTAAATGGCAAGGAGAATATTAAAGTATTTGCAAGAGTTATGGGTTATGAGAATGATAAATACATCAGTCAACATTCGAGAATGAATGTTCCAAAGGGGGGAATGATGTTACACTGTCATGCCCCAACCTTGGGGAGCGCGACCGACGCTCAATCGAGTGAATCCGGTCGAGCAAGCCTATTAAACCTGTCCTACCCGACTCATTCATAACCCAAAAAGGGATTGCATCACCATTTGTAAAGTCGGGGAGAGATCAGTTATATAAATATATAAATGTTGCTAGTTTATTTTCCTTATATACATTATGCCATAGTTGAGTTTCAAAAATACAACTCGGTCCAACGACCGCCCCAACATACATACATGACCCACAAAAACGTCTACGGAGCCTCTAAGGATACAAAAGAGAAACATGACAATGCAGGCAACAAGGCCCCGGCTATATCTCAAAATGTGAAATCTTATATAAAAGAAGGACTACATGACCCCTGGGAGAAAGGGGGCTCACCAAGACTGCTGTGAGGAGAGAAAGAGAGCACCACTATCTGTGATCGGCACTATCTGCAATGAAACCACCTACATCCATTCAAAGATGTAGCGCCCCCGAAAAAAGGGATATTAGTACTATCGAATAGTACTAGTATGTAAGGCAAACACCAATCTTAGTAGAATGAACAGTGAAACAAAGAGAAGGCAGTCATAATAATCAATAAGTACTTCATAGAAGTACAAATAAAACACCGAGTAAGGATTACATAGTTTCCAATTCAATCTTTCTATCTTCTTAGATTAATAATCTTTAGTGCCAAAGCCACAACTCACAATGCCAACGTGTTTATACACGAAGTCCGGTCTCGGCCCGACCGGATAAGCCATCTCAAGTGATACATATCCATATCCACAATGTAATTCAATAATTCCAATACAAATGCCACCATGTGTACAGCATGGCGTCCGATTTCGGCCCGATCGGCTAAGCCATCTCACTTGAGACATAACCTCTTTTAATTGTCCACTCAATTCACATTTCTTTCCCATCTCCATTACATGGCACAAACAATCTCATTTATTAAGTAGTTCTTGGCACTTGGGCACATTTTACAATTCAAATCTATCCCTTTTTTTTATTTGTTCGAATAACATCATCTTGCATGTCGATAAGTACTATCACATAAGGCATTTCACACATAAGGGAAGGAGCTTGGAAAATCATAATTATGTTCTCAAATAGCATGATGACATGGTAACCATCTAAAACAATAAGGGAACATGAATCTTTCAATCAAACACACTATGGCAAATGATTCTAGTATAATCAAGTTGGAACTTACACCAATTATTCAGACACCAGGACTTCGATTTTAAGAAGAAGAGTTAGCCATACATACCTCAATTTCGCTTCTTTGGACTCTACATTAATCCGGAACCCTTAGCAACCTCAATCTATTTTAGCAATATACAAATTGAACCCAGAATTAGGAAAACGTTCATAGCTCTAACTCAGTTTCTTTCCCCACACTCTTTATCACACATGCATGCAAGATAAACCACCCTCATACTCATGAAGTATCACCCTAGTACCCCATTATAACTATGTTTGAAATTTAGAGCTGGGGTGATGAAGCCTTACCTTTTAGGGTGAAAAATTTTGGTGCTCTACTTGAATATTTCCAAGGCTTTGAGTGATGATTGAAGATCAATTTGATGAAAACTTAGGCCCTCCCTCTTGAACCCTCTCTCTCTCACTCTAGAAGTATCAGAAACTGAGCTCAAAATAGACCTAAGGGGTGTTTTAACGGAATAGGGGTCGGGTTTTAAATTAAGAAAAATGGTGCCCCGACACAGGTCTGCAGTAACATATACGGTCTGCAAAGTGACCGCAGAAATGGCCCTCAGGGGCCTAAACTTTCGTCTCAGGTATGCGACCAGTATGCGATCCGCATACTTGTTCTGCGGTCACTTAATGCACCGCAGAACTCCCTCCACAGAAACCCAGGAGGAATTATGCGACCGATATGCGGTCTGCATATCGATTATGCAGTCGCATAATCGATCGCAAACTGACCTCAAATTGTCCAAACTTACTGCTTCACTTTGCGGTTATTATGCGGTCCACAGAGTGATTACGCGGCCGCATAATGAGCCGCAGAAATGCGTTCTTATGCGAAACATTTTTCTTTCAGTCCGTAGGGTACTGTTCAATCTAAAAAGTCTGAACCGTGGCGAGCTTGCGAGCCGCGAAGAATTTCTACTATAGTAACGCAGGAATCTATCTTGGCACCACGAAACCCAGAGTATTTTGGTTAAAATGTTTACGGGTCCTTACATACGCCCCATGTTTTCGTACGTGAAAGTACGCCATAAGTAAATTGATGGAAGATTGGAAATGAGATAAAGGATGGAGGGGATCTGTCCGGACCTTTATGAAAATTATGTATTCTTAGAGGCTTGTAGACAGATGTCATGTACGTAAAGGATTATATGGCCTTGTCGGCTTATGTTCAGTGTACGAGTGGTTATTTTGGACTAATAGACCCGTATGTCTTATGTATAAGTTGATATTACATGTTGTATTCTACCTATCTCACGGAAGCCTCTCCGACTCAGTTATCTATGATAGTATGATATGAAAAGACACGTTATGTTGGTACTCAGTTGAGTAAGGTACCGGGTGCCCGTCGCGGCACATCGGTTTGGGTCGTGACAGTTGACCTTTCTAATTATGTTAAAGATCGAACCTTTTTAATTTGAGGTAGTTTCTAAAGCTTGTATTTACTTGTTTGAACAATAATTGACTAGATTCTGGTGGTTTAGAGGTTTGTTCCAGAGGGAAGGCCGTATTGGATTGTTGATCTTATTCCGGAAAGAAGTGAGTGTCATGGTTGACCTTGATTGAGGGAATTAGGGTGTAATTGAGTCTATTTTCTATATGATCAAGGTGTTGGGGGCGTCGTATATACAAGGTGACGAGTGTATATGCATTGGCCATGGGATAAGCATGGGGGTACAATTAGCCTTATTTGTGCCATGTTACTTTGTGTATTATGTCTTCCATGCCTTAGATAGATTGTTTAACTCCTTGATTTCTCGTATTCATATTATTTCCTATGTTGATCTTATTGATATATTAGGTGTTGAGATCGTTGAATTGTTGATTTGGTTGTTAGTGAAAAAGTGTTGGTAAATTCCCATATGGCGAGTTATATTCAAATGTTACCCTTAATGTTGTTTATGTTTCCCACTCTCTTGGTGCTGTCTGATATGTGATGTTTGGTGAGAAAGAGTGAAATACACGAAGGGTGTTGTCGTGCTTATGAGGTAGTGTGATTGTGCACGAATGGTGTTTCCCTGCTTAAGAGAGAGAGTGAGGATATACGCGAAGGATGTTTTCGTGCTTGCTATTATATTGCTATTATTATTCGGATTGTGGACTTCGCTTTGTAGTTTCGTAATTTACTTTTGAAAGGTTGTACAGAGATGTTGTAAAACTATGAGTTGTGGCTTATTCAGTGACACTTTCCTTTACTTTCCTATTTTAGGTTCCTTTACTTATGTACTTGTTTCCTCTCACATGTTATTATCCTGTTATTATACTTGATACTTTACATGTTATCTCGTTATTTCTTGATATTTAAATGCATCATATTTATTTGTACGTTTCTTGTCTTAGCCTCGTCAGGGTTAGGCTCGACACTTAAGGAGGACATTGGGTCGATTGTTCTCATAATACACTTCTGCACTTCTTGTGCAGATTCAGACGTTGTACCAGTGGAGTCCCAAGAGGTGCTTAGCGGATACCAATTAGACAACTCGAGGTAGATCTGCACACCATTCGCACACCTTAAAGTCATCTTCCTTTTCTGTTGTGTTGTTTTTACTTTCCATACAGTGTTGTATTTCTTTGAAGACCTTGTATTTAGTAAACTCTAGTAGCTCATGTACTTGTGACTTTACGTCTTGGTGTGGTTGAACGGTATTGTTGATCTTACACTTATCATGTATACATCTGAGTTGCTTTTACACTATATTATTATCTTGTTGTTAGTCATTAATTGCAGTTCCTTCGTATTTTCTTTTGTGTGTTGGCTTGCCTAGCAAGCGGTGTTAGGCACTATCACGACCCCGATTGGTTTGGATTTTTGGGTCGTGACATTCTTCCAACCATTCCTTATCGAATTTAACTGCACTAATTCCAGGTCCAATAACCTCATCTCACCCAGTACAAGTTGCTCGAAGATCAGGCCACACCAAATGCCACTTAGAACCACATACAACACAATTCGTGCACCAAACAAGAAACATCTTGAATGTGATCAATAATGGAAGGAGAACCAAATAAGAGAACTATCCAACAAGTCTGATAGATAGAACCACAAAATCACAATTCTATGAATCCATTCCAGATGGGAGAAACAAAACAAACGGAATAAGCATAAGGAATCATATCCAAACATAACTCCATTGCAGCGTGGAACACAATCCAACATCATATCAATCCACATAGGGGTACCTATAGTCCATAATCTTCATACTCACCAGACACGTATGTATTAATAACAAGCACGTACAATGTATATACATAACCATAGGCAGACGGATAGCATAATGCGCTATGAAGAAGGGGAACCACTAGTACGGTGCAACAAGCAAATCAACATCACAAGAGCTATCTCGCTCATATCTCACCACAAGGCCTAAATAGAATCACAACATATGTGTGAATAACCAAATAGTGTCACAACCCATCACAGCATAAGAAAGTAACATATGAAACATATTAGGGCATGAATAACATCCATTCCGCTCGATGACACACCCACATCAAATGTTGCGCAAGAGTAAGCAAACCCAATCCGATGTAGAATACATATTCTCATTAGGCCTAACAATGGGCCCTCAAATCAATTCCGATCATCCCAAGATAGGTAATAACCTTCCAAAATTCCACGTTGACCTATCCATAACACATACAATCAGATGTCTAATCCTTAACACACCTTCACAGTCCACAACCAAGGAATAGTCCACCTTTGTGAACACCCAGTCTCTAAACCTCAAGAATACAAGAATCTCCATATCTAATCTCTAACTCTCCTGCTCAAATAACTTATACGTCAATCATACACAATCACCTCATGAAAAGTACCCCCATAAATTTTTCGCGCCACGTAGCAAAACCTGAACATCAATAGTCACCAAGCATGTGATTTCTGTAATACTAGTCAAGCATCCACAAATCAATACACAATGCGTATTTTAGAACATACTTCCCTCGGTGATACAAGATAGTTCTAGCATACCCTTAAACATCTGAAATCCATCATGTTGTCTAGAACTCGTGACCTTCCTTTCAAAACTAAGCTGCAACCTTGTCTATTTAATACCAATGTTTAACATGGCTCTCCGCATCTACCATGCTATAATAAGAAAATATAAGAGTCTCATCATCAACTCCGAATCACAAGTAGGATAAACACTCCATCAACTAGAAACCTTCCACTTAACTCAATCTTGGAGAACAACATAATATGCCACAAACCTTTTATACCCGTAGAAGACATCAACCTTGAGTTATGGTCAAAACCATCATGAACTCTTCTAAACCCATTATCACATATCCAAGCCATCAGAACTGAATACATCTAAATCAACCAAGTCGCGCAGACTGCCAAACACAAAAGTAACCTAAACCGAAATGCTCGCTCTTAAGAGACCTTCTACGAATCCGAAGTTGTTTCTTTTATCTCTCTAATACTACCATGTAGAATCAATAATGATATAGAAACAGTGAAAGTCTCAGAACCATCCAAGGCAAATCTCAAATCCTTAGCCATACCACGAAATTCAGAAAATCCTTAAGTACCACCTCCTGGAACTTAAACCCACTAGAACCTCTCGAGAGAGTCATCCACTTTACTCAATCTCTGAATACATATCCAAACATGCCAAACAACTAGTTGTATATTAGCACATAAATACTCCAAAATGAAACTTCACCCTTAGGCAACTGAGTAAATCTTTCCCTTGTACACTTCATCCCTAATGAATATCAAACCCGAGTCATTCAACAACCTTCATATATCAATAAAGTACATTACATCAATGTATCCAACAAATTCCTTGCCCAAATCATCCTCTATGACTCCCTTCTCAAACCATATCCAATCCACAAGCGTACCCTAGTCCAGGAACTATAACAACACATGCCCATATGACCCAATCATTGATGGTAGACTCCCTCACTCCGTTTGAAGCCACAAACACATCATCTAATAATTCACAACACTCTTCCTTCTTAACTGCCATGGTCTTGCACTGTTATCAAGCTGAATCACATAATAAGCCGATGTAACACTTGTCATCACACCTTCAAAATAATCTTTTGAGTGCATACTCATCCTAGTGACAATCATGCCAACTTCCTCAATTAATACGAACTCTAACCGTAGCACATGCATTCCACTGGATAGAAGAAAAACTCTTCATATAAACCTCATAAGAATCACACAACCTCAAACCTTCTTGCAGGAGCTAACCCACCTTCTTAGCCTCAAATTGGCATCCCTCTATGACCCTACCTTGGCAACAACCACTACGCAATTAATCTTCCTGAGTCTACCCTTGTCAACAAGATATAAGTATCTACTTCATTCCACCAACATCAGCGCACTCATAACTTACGACTGTATTGTATATCAAGATGATAATCAAACATCCACAGCCCTTCGCATCCCAAGTGAATACTTCTGGTCATATCAAAACCACCTAAACATTATTCCCAATCATATAATACTCATCATATAGCTATTTTCGCAACTCACTGATCCATCAATCCCACTCCTAAGGACACTACCCGTTACATCATCATAAGTTAGTCGAGGTGAGCTCGGAGAGCAAGAAAATTCTCAAGTATATGAGTGTTTAAAACATGTATGGCACATGATGGAAGGTTTAGAAGTTAAAGAAATCAAGAGAATAAGTTTCGTCAATATAATGTAACACCTAGTACCTTAGTGTTTGGATGTGTCGTAGTAAAACCATGTGAGTTGGAAAGATTAAGATCAGACATGAGGTCATAGATATAGGACCCCGTAAGTTTTACGAATTTCGAAACCGTTATATATTGCCTTGATATGGTATTTTCTTTTAAGTGCATCAATTATTCGAAAAGTTTGGTAAATATGATTTTCTATAGTTATTAATATTACTAGCTTTTGGATAGGCTTTAAATTATACACATGATATGAGAAAGTTTATAAATGGGGTTTTCTTTAATATAATCGTAGAATTTATCTTCTAATAAGAAAAAAAGAAACATTTGTACTAGTATAGTTTAAATTTATAAAGCACTTATGATTTTTTTTAATAGTAGAAATGTGATGAGTTTTTTATTAAATGAATTAGATAAAGTAATTGGGAAATAACCATGTAAAGGCTGGGGGTATCATCTTACATATGTTACGATTATATTTTATTAGATGACAATGTGTCATCAATTAGGGAAAGAGTGGAAGAGGGAGGATCCCACGTGTAAGAAGGAGGGAGTGATCTATGTACATATGTAGCTTATCTCACTTTAGGAGATGGAGGACTTAAGGAATACATATGCAATACCTTGTATTAGATAGTGGAAACGTGAGTTATGGAGGCAACACCTTCTAATTTGATCTTCTTCAATTCAGCTCAATATTTTGTGATTTGAGATACAGTAATAACATTGTTTCAGTAGCATTCTCTTTCCATTAATAGCAGCAACGCTAAGTCATCCAAATACGGATTTGAAGTATGTTAAGGCTATCCCTTCTTTTCTTTTGGTATGATCCATATAATACAAACGAAACGAGCAAATGCACAACTTTCATAAATGACTCTATTCATAGAAGTACTAGGGGTTTTAGAAAATACGTAGTTGATAAAGTTTATCCGAAGGCATGTTGATCTTATGACATTCCGAGAGCTTTTATTTACTTACTTCATTATGCATTGCGTTCATTTATACATGTACATTGACCCATGATCAGATGGCATTATATACGTGTATATTATATGTCTATGGGGTATGGGAAAAGGTTACGGCATTATATACGCACCACCACCTGACGGGATGATATGATGGGATTTCTCCCACAGAGGTCGAGATGATGTGATGGGATGCCCTCAGAGGCTTGATGATGTTACGCACACATATACCTATGCATGATATGACATTTATATGCATATGCATGACATTATAAATGTTTAATGAGTCACAAAGCTATTCAGACTTGCAGGTTGAGTTCCTTACTCCATGTTTCTCTTATGTCTTTTATATACTTCTTTCATGCCTTACATACTCGGTACTTTATTTGTACTGATGTCCCTTTTGCCTGGGGATGCTGCGCTTCATGCCCGCAGGTTCAGGTAGACAAGCTGACGGTTCACCTTCTTAGGATCCTTGCTCAGCGAGAGTTGGTGTGCTCCATTTGATCCGGAGCTGCTTTTGGGTTGTGGTTCGATATTTTCGTATACATATATGGGTATAATGGGGCCCAGTCCCATTCTTTATATAGTTGTACACTCTATTAGAGGTCTGTAGACAGTCATGTATAGTTGGATAGTATGTGGACTTTTTGGATTCTAGTTGTGGATATACAGTTGTCTATAGCAGCCTTGCTGGCTCGCCATATCGTATTCCGCATGTATATGTATATATGTCTTTTGGGCATGTTTTCCTCATGTACGTTATTTGTGTGATTCAGTAGTTTATTAACCGATGTTATACATGACCTACCCTTAATTTATATTTATATCTTAGATACATGCTTAGGGGTGTTCGACAGGTACGACTCGGGAACTCATCATGGCCCATCGATTTGGGTCGTGACACTACCGGACATATGAGTCTAAAGGAACATGCTCACATAACTGAATCTGCCGAGCCCAAGTTGCGGTATAAGATAGGCCTCAAGTCCTCTAGACTGGCCTATCTTCACAACATAGAAACACATCTCGCACCTCATCCATGACATCACAAGCCGCTGGTGCACAACTGGTACCAATGGCTCAATATCACATATGAGTGAATGGAAGGAGATCGAATATACAAGCTTCAAGCTAAATAGAGCTGGACGATAGAGAAAGAAAAAAATGGAAGTTTCCTAGATGCCATGTAGCCTCTCGAAGATAGGTATGGATGGCCTCATACCGATCCGCAATACTCTACTAGACATTTTCTCATGATTTGTAGAACCTATTAACCTAGAGCTTGGATACTAACTTGTTGTTGCTCCCAAATGCAGACGCAAGTATACGTGATTGTACAAGTAATAAAGTGATAAATCGAGTGTCGAACCTATAGAGACTTGTGTTAACTACCCACTAGTTTCACCAAGATTATTATTCAGTCGAGTCAATCAGATTTCAAAAGTGTGATTGTGCTAAGCAATATATGTAACAAGTAACTAATTAATCAAGCAGAAAATAGTTCTTGTGTATTTAATAGAGATGAATATTTCAAGGTTGTGATCGATTCACCAATCCTATTGTGCTCTAATTAACGCTCCCTTTCATACAGTTCGCTCATGGTTGCTAATTAATCAAATAATTTCTCTTGTAGTATTCTCCCGAATTACTATTCGCCTATTCAAAATAGATTAACACCTATATTCCTATGGAATAAATCTAGTAAGAACGCATTAAGATTACGATATTAAATTAAGCAAGGTGACTAGGTATATTCCTATCCTAATCACAAATCCGCCCACCATTCAGAGTTAAGATCATGCCCTCTTCAATTCTTCTCTAATCCATACGTAGCTTTCCCAAGCATAGCATAGATAGTAAATAGAACCTAACTGTTGGCCAGACAATTAAGCAATTAATTGCAGAATTGAAGAAACAGCCATATATTAGAAAATTATAATCAAGGTTAAGTCAACGTCAAACAACAATATTCATGGCTATATCACAACCCCAGAACTATGAGTTTTAGCCACTCATGATAAGATCAAAACAAATTCACAAGTGTTGAATAATTGAGAATACTAAGAAAGATGAAGAAAGACTAAGAATCCTTGCTCCTGAGTGTTCCGCGTGTGTATGTTTCTCTCAAAGTGGTGTCTTCATCCACAAAATAGGTTTATGCTTGCTTTTATACTAGCTGGGGGTGTCTTAGGTCGAAATAACCTTGTCCCGGTCAAGTTAAGAGAATTTCCCGTCACCAGCGCCCAGGGTAGCATGGGGCGCTAGCCTTAGCGCTGGTATTTTTGAGGTTCTGACCTCTACGCCACATGTAGCGCCTCATGCTAACCTGGGCACTACTCTGTGGCCTTTTTCCCATTTTGTTCCCTTTTTGCTTCCAATCTCGCACCTTCGTCCCGCATTGCCTATGGATAATTCCTACACATAAAAATACCACGAATTAGCACAAATCATTACAATTCACATCCGAAATCTACAAAACATGAGTAAAATGCGAGGCAATATGCATATAAATATACATACTTTAAGCTAAATATCAACACCCCACACTTAGACTCTTGCTCGCCCGCGAGCAATGGGACTATCAACTATACCCCAACAACGTACATCTCAAATAGAGAGGTGCAATACAACTCTTCAATCATACACTCTACCCTTGACTATCGTCGATACCATCAATCAAGCATGAACATACGAATTTCACATTCTTCCCGTTTTACACATGCTCGCGTATAAGAAATCTAATTCAACCAATTCAAACAACCTATCCACAACTACCCTACCTTAAGAGCCGACTCGTTACTACTAAGCCCCCTCAACTCGCACACTCACCGAACAATAGAAATTCATACCATCACCAATCCGTCATGAGACCATGTGCCCTCACCAACAAATAAGAGAGTGATATAGAATAGTCCACACATTCAAGTATGACTTTGAACATAATTTAAAACATCACACAATTGAACAAAAGTCACTCACTCTCACAAAGAATTCATGTGCATCCCGTGGTCGTACAATAAGCTTGCCCGGAGTGTACATCTCCACTAATTTAATCTAGCCAAGTCTAGTGTCATGACCCAAACCGCAGGGCTACGATGGGCACCCGGTGCTTTACTCAACCGAGTACCAATGTAGCATATCTTTCTTATCATACCATTATGGGTAAGTGGGCCAGAAGGGTCGTCATGAGATAAACAGAATAAAACATAAGTGAATACTCGAAATAGGACGACCATACATGGTATACAAACTCATACATCTGACATACGGGCCTATACGACCGAAATGATCATTTGTACACTCAAAACATAGGCCGACAAGGCCATACTATCATCCATATACATGAAATGTGTCTACAATCCTCTAACAGTATATAAATGTCATAAAGGTCGGGACAGGGCCCTGCCATACCAATATATACATGTCCAAAGCATACTGACAAAATAGGCAACTCCGGAGCAACTGGAGTACACCAACACCTTTTGCTGAGCTGATAGCCTACTAGGAAGACTGTCAACCTATCTATCAGGACGTACGGGCATGAATCGCAGCGTCCCCAGGCAAAAGGGATGTTAGTACAAATAAAGTACCGAGTATGTAAGGCATGAAAAGCAGTATATAAAAAACATGAAAGAAACATGAAGTAAAGAACTCAACCTGTAAGTCTGAATAGCTCTGTGAATCATGAAACATTTATAATTTCATGCACATGCGTATAATATTGTAAGGCCCCGTAAAGATTTTCTAATAATTTAAGATTTTAAAGTACGCTAAGGGTATTTGGGAATAACGTGTTAGAGTATTAAAGGAGACCCATGGGACAGAACTACATTATTTCGTAATGAAAAGTATATGTTTAAGGTGTGTTGAAACATACTAAGGAGGTTTGTGAATGGAAAGAATTCGTGTGGAACAAGTAGGATACATTAAGTGGAAAGGATGTCTCAATTCCCACACGATCCTACTTCAAATGCATGCTGCTAATAAACTATAACGACTTATGAGGTGATGTACCTATAAAATTAAAGCCCTTTGAGTCTAGTTTCTAACTCTTCAAACCGTTCTTTATTTGGACATTCCTATAAGAGGTTATGTTCAAATACCCAAAGGCTGGCTTGTAGCTCGCTACAGAGCTCGCGAGGCCAGGTCTGTAGCACGCTAGAATAGGCTATATCCCTCGCGAGGCCAGGTTTGTAGCATGCTAGACCAGACTATATCCCTCGCGAGGCCAGGTCTGTAGCCAGATCCAGAATTTCGGAGTATCCATTTTCCTATGTTTTAAACCCGACCCTATTCCGTTAAAACACCTACCTTGGACCATTTGGAACATATTTTCTGATATTTTGAGAGTAAGAGATAGAGTCCTAGAGGGAGAAGTAAATATTCTTCAAAATTGCTCTTTAACTCTCACTTAAAACCTTGAAGATTATCAAGAGAGTCACCTAGGTCTTCTTCCTAAGCGGTAAGATTCTACACCCTAACTCTCAATTTCGAATTTTGTCTAGAATTGGGTAATTAGCAAGATAATATTTGGGCATGAGAGTTGTTTATTTTGCATGCATGTGTTATCAAAGGGTGTAGGAAGATTGTTGAACTAAAAATGGTAAAGATTGGGTTGTGGGATGATGGAATTCTCCATAAAAGGACCTTGAAACCTTGATGCACACCTAGTGTTTGATAATATGCTCAAATGAGCTAAAACCGTGTTCATCTTCCTAATTAAGGTTTACTTTTGTTATGTTTCTAAATAGATTGAAGTTGCTAGAATTTTCAGAATGTCACAGTAATTTAAGAAAAGCTCAAAATAAGGTATGTTGGCTAAACTTTCTCTCTTGGAATTGAATTCCATGATATTCCCGTAAGTTCCAAGTATGGTTGGCTCAAGATTCCTAACTTCTATATTCCCGGCTATTCCCTATAAATTTGTTTATTCCGAATGAGCCTACGTCAAAAGATATATGTTCAAAGTATGGTCTGCGTATTAAAAAGTTGTGGCATTGAGTCGCATTTTAAATGAGAACTAGTATACCAATTGGGTGAGAAAAACTCAATATGCTTAAGACTCATAATTGCTCATATGTGTACCTAAAGTCTTGATTGAAAAATTTTTATTGTTGATGATCTATAAAGATGGGTGGAAGTGAAATAAGTGAATTGGGGATATAGAGTGTGGCCAACATGCCAATAATTTAAGTTATGATTGAGGCTAGTAGTGCAAATTATTTGAGAGGATGCGATAAAGAATATGAAATGAGCCTAGACACAATTGTTTAAAAACAATTTCGAAAATTGAATTGCCTAAAAGCTTTTGTACTCAATTCATGCCCATAAGTGGCTGCTTTAACTAATGCTTTACTTTATAAATATATCCAGTGTGATTCGAGTTCTATATACTCATGTGTTGAAATTGTACATTGTCATTTCTGGGGAAGAGTATTGCAAGAGTAAATGGTGTATTAATTGTGTATGATTTTTCATGTGTGTTTCTATTGTTGGTTGGTATGCCTCATTCTTTGGGAAGAAACCATTTGTGTTTGAAGTTCCCATTTCAAATGGATTTGAATTATATGATTTCTAAAATTTTCTATATGTTGATATTTAATGGTGATCTTTGAAATTGAAAGGGGTGAAAGTGTGGAATATGAAATACGGCCATCGTGCCAGGAATAAAGAATCTTGTGAATGGCCGAATGAGCCAAAAAACTATTGTCATTATGAATGAGTGGAAATACTAATGAGAATTTATACAACGTGAAATATGTTGAGGTGAGTACAATTGTATTTATGTTACCTTTATGTGCAAATCAAATCAAAACAATTGTTTTTGGGAGCATCATTAGCAAAACCGAGGAAGGGTGGGTCATAAGGCTCACACCTGAAACTACATGTGCCGATGTAGGGGTGGATTGTGATTATTCCCCTTATTTGGGATGAAATTGTGATATTATTCCCCTTAATTGGGATGAAACTAGAACCTTTATGGATTGGAAAAGTCAACCCACACGGCATATGTGGGAAGGCGGCCTAGCTGATCGGGTGGAGATCGGACTCCATGTTGCGCACATGGTGGTACTACTCTTGGTAACAACTTTCTTTCGCATCACCTATCAAACCACATTGTCCGTGGGGAGATGGCCTAGCTGATCGGGTGTGATCGAACTCCATGCTAACAAAGACGGTGGAATATCGACGCTAATGATCTCCCAACCAAAATTTGTATATGAAGTTCGTATTCTGAAAATTATTATGTTTTAACGGGACATTTGGATATTGCTAATTGTGACTTGTTGTTTCTATGTGTTCTCTTTTCTTATATGGATATTCTATTTTAAAAGATGACTTTTAGCTATACATACTAGTGCTATTCGACGGTACTAACTTTCCTTTTGCCGGGGGCGCTGCATCTTTAATGGATGCAGGTGGTTCTATAGCAGGCGATATTGATCAATGATAGCGGTACACTCTTTTCAGCTGTTTTGGTGAGCCCCACTTTATTTCGGGGTCATGTAGCTTTTGTTTCTCATGTACTGTATTTCGAGGTATAGCTGGGTCCTTGTTGCCGGCATTTCTATATTACTCTACTATTGTACTTAGAGGCTCCGTAGACAGGATGTGGGTTATGGTTGATGTTGGGAATTGAACTAGAAATGTTAGTATTTGGAAATCATGTTTTTTGTTAATTCTGTAAGCTCGTAATATTTTGGAAATTACGAATGAAGTTGCTAACGAGAATGAAAAGGAAGTTGTTAATAAAATATTTTCAGTGTTTGATTAAAGAGTACATCTCCTCTTTATTCATGGATGAGTTTGGGTAGAATGAAATCTGAAAGGCTTGCTCAGTCGGGTTTACTCGGTTGAGCGCCGGTTGCGCTCCTCGGTTTTCGGGCGTGACAAACGTGGTATCATAGCCTAAGGTTTTAAAGTGTCCTAGATTGTCTCGGAGACATGTCTAGTAAAGTCCTTCTTATCGGTGTGTTGTCGACCACATCTATAATGACGAGGCTACTTGGACATTTAGGAAATTCTCACTTCTTGGATACTCCTGATCGTGCGATAGAGCTCAAGATAGGAAACTAATTTCCTGATTATGTCTCATTTGTTTAGATGAGTAATCCACGAGTTCAAAACAGTGAGGAGGGAATGACCGCGCCATTAAATCTGAGGGAGATTACACAAGAGTTCATTGGGAAAATGTGTCGAGCCATGGAGGGGTTGGAAGAACTTGTTGCTAAGGGAAGTGTCCTTATTCCTACCAATGTCACCGCACCACCGGATTGTATGGTGAGAGAATCTAAGAATTGAAAGAGGGTTGTTGGTGCTAATAAACCAGATTGTGTGATTTGTAGCAAGCGACACTTGGGAACATGTTGGATGACCATTGAAATATGTTATGGTTGTGGAAAGAGGGGGCACAAGAAGAACAAATGCCCTAGGTTGAGTACACCCATCCCGTTCTGTTCGACATGCGGGAAGGAACATTTAGCATCGTGTTGTGAGTATGCTCAGCAACGCATTAGGGGTGGTAGCTTTGGGCAATTCCAAAGGCCCACACAACAATCTGGTATTGGAATTGTTAATCCCGCATTAGAAGCTTGGAGGAAGGATAAGGGGGATGCTTATGATGTATGGAAAAAGGGTAAATATCAGGTCGGTGGGGAGAGTCAGTTTAACGGACCTCATCCTCATTGTGTGAAGTGTGGGAGATGTCATCCGGGAGTATGTCACTATAGTACCTATTTATGTTACAAGTGTGGTATGAGGGGTCACATTCAGAGGGATTGACATTCATCTCGCTAGAGCATGGGCGGGGGTGCGACACAACCATCCAGTTCTATAGCTACTACATCCACAACGCCTCCCCCAGCCAGAGGCGCTATACCGCCCACAAGGCGTGGAGTAGCTAGGGGTGGCATTCAGAGCTCGGGAGGGCCCAACAGGTTTTATGGTATGAGGAGGCGTCAAAAGTTTGAGGCTTCTCCAGATGTGGTTACAGGTATATTGACTGTCCAATCTCATTATGTGTATGCTCTTATTGATCTCGGTTCCACTTTGTCATATGGCACTCCTTATGTTACTATGAAAGTTGGGATAGAACCGGAACAACTTTATGAGTCGTTCTCTGTAACTACTCTTTGAACGAGATGCATTATTCGTGAAGCCACTCTATCACAAAATTGTCTTATATTTACAACCTCTTGAGAAATTGAGTTCTATAAGTATTTCCTTGAATTGGGTTATAACCCTATGTTAATAATTCCCACTGCTTCCCTAAATTTTCAACAAGGTACTATACCTAATGAATTTCTTACAGAACCTTTTGATTCAAATGGATAACATCTGCTCACTTGTGATTATGCATGCACAGTCATAAAGTTTACCTATGTGGTATCAAATCCAATGTATAGCGTCCTAGTGTTGAGATCCTTCTTCAACCACTCTTTTTCTCTACGGTGTATGCGGATCCTATGATTAGAACAATCATTTTACCCCTTTATGAATAGTATCATGAACCTTTTTCATTGTTTAGTAACAATAGAGCATATCTCAGCACCTATCATGTTCTTACATGTCAATTGAAAGGGGCCACTTATCCGCATAAAGTTTCTAACCAATTTGAGATTTATCACAAATTTGTCACAGGGAGATCTTGTTGTTTACCCATTTCAGTATGACTTTTATGTCCACCTAGAGCATGCCTCCATGAGTAACTCACTTTGTTCCTAGTATTGTAGTTTCCTGTGAAGTGGCCTGATATGGTAGCTCGAGAGTTGTTATGGTAGAAACATGTCTAGCTTATAGAAAAGTATTCATTCTCTCTAACCAATACATGATTTCACCCCAATATTACGATGTCCTAGTTATGTGGTTTCATTCGTGAAAGGTTGAAATTAGATGTTTTCAGATTTTGGCACATATCATGAGCATATTGATTTGAAAGGCAAGTTTGTCGTATCTCTAGTCCTCTCATATAGGATCAACTATTGGCAAGGGTTGAGCTGTCAGAATGATAATAATCTCGCATGTGTTCAACTTCTTTTTCAACCTCATGGGCTTGTGGAATATCTATTCTTTGTGTCAGTTAATGTTGAGAGTGTAATGCAACTACATGTATTTTGAAACCCATATCACATTTAGGGTGCCAGAATATTCTCATTAGTTAAACTGATTTTTCCTATATTCCAAGAGGCGACTGGTGTCACGTACTTGGCTATTTCTCTTTGAGGCCTACTATTGCCAAACAAGGAACATATGGAATGGAACAATTATTGTTATCCTTTTCATGACTCATAGTCTTCCAGGACTGACTGACCCTAATGTATTTATCCTCCTGATCATGCCTCCCATATATCACATGTCTAAAAAGACTGACTTCTTTTACATCTTTAGATCATGTACTTGGTTCTTACATTATCAATGTGTACTAGGAAACTCTATGCCTCATTTGTCGAATCGATGATGTTATCTCAAAGATTAACCATGTCAGCACTATTAGTAGTAACCTTCATGTCACTTAGGATATAACCTCCTGAAATGACCTGCTCAACACATTGATCGATTCTTGAATACTTCAAGCCCAATCTCGAACCTCGTTGTTCCTATTTATAGTAACCTATGGGGGTTGAAGGTTCAAACATGTCAAAGAAGAAGCACCATCCCATGATCAAATATATTGGATAGGAAATTTTATGGTCATATTTATGCTAGCACATCTTAGAGTAATTTTTGGAGGTCGCCAAAGGTTTACTTTGGGTGTTCGGCGTAGGGATTTAGAGTTGAAGAAAGTGAATGGGTTATTCTCAAGATTTTCTCTATGAATATATTGGGTGAATTGTTAAGGAAGGTAAAGTATTTGTAGTCACATTAGGCCTTATGGAAGATTGAAGGAAATAGGTCAAACTATGAGTATGATGTTTTCCCATTGTTGTCCTCCACGCACCCGATGCATCATGTATCTAGGTTCCAAAATGTTGTTGGAAATCCTTTGCTTATCATTTTGGTGGAAACTATTGAAGGTGAAGTTAATGGGTAATTTGCTTATAAGGGGTACCTAGTTGTCATCCCTGTTAGATAAGTCCGTATATTGAGATCTTCCTCTGTCAAAGTAAAGGAAGTATTCTCACATGCTTGTGTAACCAAATGGTTGTGATTCAAAAGGGTACTTGTTATATGTTATGATTTAAATATGTGCAACTCATGTCTAGATACCACTTCTGTTAATGTAATACCCTTAATGTTGAGATCAGTGTTGTTGAAATATATTGTGATGCTTTGTTGAGTTATGGATATGTTGTTAAGGTGGTTTTGGTGATTCTTTGGTTGGTGTTTAGGCCCAATTACACGGGAGACTCTGCCAAAATTTCTGAAACGTTTTGGAGTTAGTCAAATTTGGGGGATTGAAATATTAGAAAGAAGAGTCGAGCTATGTTAAGTATTTGGGGTCGGACTCTACTCCTCATTCGAGGACGAATGATCCTAAGTGGGGGAGAATGTAAGGCCCCGTAAAAATTTACTAATGATTTAAGATTTTAAAGTACGCCAAGGATATTTGGGCATAACGTGTTAGAGTATTAAAGTAGACCCATGGGACAGAACCACATTATTTCATAATGAAAAGTATATGTTTAAGGTGTGTTGAAACATACTAAGGAGTTTTGTGAATGGAAAGAATTCGTGTGGAACAAGTAGGATACATTAAGTGGAAAGGATGTCTCAATTCGCACACGATCCTACTTCAAACTCATGCTTCTACAAAACTATAACGCATTATGAGGTGATCTACCTATCAAATTAAAGCCCTTTGTGTCTAGTTTCTAACGCTTCAAACCGTTTGTCATCTGAACATTCCTACAAGAAGTTATGTTCAAATACCCAAAGGCCGGCCTGTAGCTCGCTATCGAGCTCGCGAGGCCAGGTCTGTAGCATGCTAGACCAGGCTATATCTCTCGCGAGGCCAGGTCTGTAGCACGCTAGACCAGGCTATATCCCTCGCGAGGCCAGGTCTGTAGCACGCTAGACCAGGCTATATCCCTCGCGAGGCCAGGTCTGTATCCAGATCCAGAATTTCGGAGTATCCATTTTCCTATGTTTTAAACCCGACCCTATTCCGTTACAACACCTACCTTGGACCATTTGCAACATATTTTCTGATATTTTGAGAGTGAGAGAGAGAGAGTCCTAGAGGGAGAAGTGAATATTCATCAAAATTTCTCTTCAATTCTCACTTAAAACCTTGAAGATTATCAAGAGAGGCACCTAGGTCTTCTTCCTAAGAGTTAAGATTTTACACTCTAACCCTCAATTTTAAATTTTGTCTAGAATTGGGTAATTAGCAAGATAATATTTGGGCATGAAAGTTGTTTATTTTACATGCATGTGTTATCAAAAGGTGTAGGAAGATTGTTGAGCTAAAAATGATAAAGATTGTGTTGTGGGATGATGGAATTCTCCATAAAAGGACCTTGAAACCTTGATGCACACCTAGTGTTTGATAATATGCTCAAATGAGCTAAAACCATGTTCATCTTCCTAATTATGGTTTACTTTTGTTATGTTTCTAAATAGATTGAAGTTGCTAGAATTTTTTGAACGTCGCAGTAATTTAAGGAAAGCTCAAAACAAGGTATGTTGGCTAAACTTTCTCTCTTAGAATTGAATTCCATGATGTTCCCGTAAGTTCCAAATATGGTTGGCTCAACATTCATAACTTCTATATTCCCGGTTATTCCATATAAATTTGTTTATTCCGAATAAGCCTTATGTCGAAAGATAGATGTTCAAAGTATGTTTTGCGTATTACAATGTTGTGGCTTTGAGTCGTGTTTTAAATAAGAACTAGTATACCAATTGGGTGAGAAAAACTCGATATGCTTAAGACTCATAATTTCTCATATGTGTACCTAAAGTCTTGATTGGAAATTTCCTATTGTTGATGATCTATAAAGATGGTTGGAAGTGAAATAAGTGAATTGGGGATATAGAGTGTGGTCAACATGCTAATAATTTAAGTTATGATTTAGGCTAGTAGTGCAAATGATTTGAGAGGATGCGATAAAGAATATGAAATGAGCCTAGACTCAATTGTTTAAAAACAATTTCGAAAATAGAATTGCCTAAAAGCTTTTGTACTCAATTCATGCCCATAAGTGGCTGCTTTAACTAATGCTTTGCTTTATAAATATATCCAGTGTGATTCGAGTTCTATATACTCATGTGTTGAAATTGTACATTGTCATTTATGGGGAAGAGTATTGCAAGAGTAAATAGTGTATTAATTGTTTATGATGTTTCATGTGTGTTGCTATTGTTGGTTGGTATGCCTCATTCTTTGGGAAGAAACCATTTGTGTTTAAAGTTCCCATTTCAAATGGATTTGAAGTATATGATTTCTTAAATTTTCTATATGTTTATATTTGTTGGTGATCTTTGAAATTGAAAGGGGTGAAAGTGTGGAATATGAAATACGGCCATCGTGCCACGAATAAAGAATCTTGTAAATGGCCAAATGAGCCAAGGAAATATTGTCATTATGAATGAGTGGAAATTCTAATGAGAATTTATACAGTGTGAAATATGTTGAGGTGAGTAAAATTGTATTTATGTTACCTTTATGTAGAAATCAAATCAAAAAATTATTTTTGAGAGCATCATTAGCAAAACCGAGAAAGGGTGGGTCATAAGGCCCACACCTGAAACTACATGTGTCGGTGTAGGGGTGGATTGTGATTATTTCCCTTATTTGGGATGAAATTGTGATATTATTCCCCTTAATTGTGATGAAACTGGAACCTTTGTGGATTAAAAAAGTCAACCCACACGGCATATGTGGAAAGGCAGCCTAGCTGGTCGGGTGGAGATCGGACTCCATGTTGCGCACATGGTGGTACTACTCTTGTTAACAACTTTCTGTCGCATCTCCTATCAAACCACATTGTCTGTGGGGAGATGGCCTAGCCTATCGGGCGTGATCGGACTCCGTGCTAACAAAGATGGTGGAATATCGGCGCTAATGATCTCCCAACCAAAAATTGTATATGAAGTTTGTATTTTGGAAATTATTATGTTTTAACAGGATATTTGGATATTGTTGATTGTGACTTGCTGTTTCTATATGTTGCCTTTTATTACATGGACATTCTATTTTGAAAAAGGATAATGATCTCCCAGCTATACATACTAGTGCTATTCGACGGTACTAACGTCCCTTTTGTCGGGGGCGCTACATCCTTAATGGATGCATGTGGTTCTACAGCATGCGACATTGATCAGTGTATAACACCCCGAAAAATTTCGAAGTATTTCAGTGTAAAGCCCGTAATTTTTGCAAATGAATTCAAGGTTTCGTGGTGCCGGAGTAGGCTTACGTGTTTCAAGGTTCGGACTTTTTGGGTTGAACAATGCACCGGAAGTAAAGGAAAATTTTTGGCAGAAAAGCATGTTTATGCGGCCGCATAATCACTCTGCGGACCGCATAATCACTCTGCGGACTGCATAATGGCCGCAGAGTAAAGCAACAAGTTTGGCCAACTTGAGGTCCGTTTTGCGATCGATTATGCGACCGCATAATCGATATGCGGACCGCATATCGGTCGCATAATCCCTCTTGGGTTTTTGCGGAGGGAGTTCTGCGGTGCATTATACGACCGCAGAACGAGTATGCGGACCGCATACTGGTCGCATACCTGGGCTGAAAGTTCAGGCCCGTGAGGGCCATTTTTGATGTCACTTTGCGGACCGCATAACCGTTATGCGGTCGTATATGCGACCGCAAACCTGTGTCGGGGCACCCATTTTCTTAATTTAAAACCCGACCCCCATTCCGTTAAAACATCCCTTTAGTCTATTTTGAAGCTTATTTCTGATATTTCTAGTGTGAGAGAGAGAAGGTTCTATAGGGAGGGCCTAATTTTCATCAATTGATCTTCAACCATCACTCAAAGCCTTGGAACTATTCAAGTAGAGCACCAAAATTCTTCATCCTAAAAGGTAAGGCTTCATCACCCCAGCTCTTAATTTCAAACGTAGCTATAATGGGGTATTAGTGTGATACTTCATGGGTATGAGGGTGGTTCATCTTGCATGCATGTGATAAAGAGTGTGGGAAAAATAAAAAGTGAACTAGAACCATGAACGTTTTCCTAATTTTGGGTTCAATTTGTATATGGCTAAAATAGATTGAGGTTGCTAAGGATTCCGGATAATTGTAGAGTCTAAAGAAGTGCGATTGAGGTATGTTGGCTAAATTTTCTCTCTTGGAATTGAATTCCATAATGTTTCTTTAAGTTTTAAAGTGTGGGTTAGGTATTAAAAGGTTATGAATTTGAGTCGTATTTCAATGAAAGATAGAATTGTCTTAAAGCATTTGTACTAAATTCATGCCCATTAGTGGCTGCTTTAACTAATGCTTTGATTTATAAATATATCCAGTGTGATTCGAGTTCTGTATACTCATGTGTTGAAATTGTACATTGTCATTTCTGGGGGGAGAGTATTGCAAGAGTAAATGGTGTATTGACTGTTTATGATTTTTCATGTGTGTTTCTATTATTGGTTGGTATGCTTCATTCTTTGGAAGAAACCATTTGTGTTTGAAGTTTCCATTTCAAATGAATTTGAAGTATATGATTTTTACAATATCCTATATGTTGATACTTGATGGTAATCTTTGAAATTGAAAGAGGTGAAAGTGTGGAATATGAAATACGGCCGTCGTGCCAGGAATAAAGAATCTTGTGAATGGCCTAATGAGCCAAGGAAATATTGTCGTTGTGAATGACTGGAAATACTAATGAGAATTCATACAATGTGAAAGATGTTGAGGTGAGTACAATTGTATTTATGATATTTCTGTTTGCAAATCAAATCAAAACTATTTTTGGGAGCATCATTAGCAATACCGAGGAAGGGTGGGTCATAAGGCCCACACCTGAAACTACACGTGCCGGTGTAGGGGTGGATTGTGATATTATTCCCCTTAATTGGGATGAAACTGGAACCTTTGTGGATTG